>CAUYLG010060377.1:0-47579 GCA_963573385.1 Cacajao melanocephalus | reverse complement strand
CCAAGGTAGTCCTCCAGACCCCACTGTCTGTCTGTCTTCTCTTCCGCGCACTCTCTCCTCCAGGTTGTGAACATCTCCGAGTTGGGGTGAGGCCTCCCGCAGGCCGGGAGCCTCCTGGCAGACGTGCCGGTCCCCGACAGTAAACTTTCATCAAATTTTTAACCATGGCTATTCTAAGTCTCTGTCATCCTACAGTTATTGTTCTGATTTTTACTTAAAAGCATTTGCAATCAGATTTATAAAAAAAGATTCTAATAGTACTCTTAAGTACATGTTTCTAGTAACTTAAAGATCAATGGATTAAATAAAAATCTATCAGAACTCTAATGAAGAAATGATAGGCTCATGAAACTGCTAATCAAGATCAAACAGAACAAAAATTAATTACATGAGATTGAATAACTGATGAAGATAATGTTAACATGATTTTTGTTTGAAATATTATGAGTTTTTGCTTGTTTTTGTTTTCTAGATTTAAGAAAATTTTCTCTCTAAAGCTACCTAGAGTTTATAGTTTTACAAAATTGCTAACTAGCAACTGAGTAAAGTAAATCTGTAAACCAAGGTGAAGCATCTGCTTTTTCTCCTTATTTCATTCCTCTAAAATTCAAAAACTCTTTATGGGTATTTTTTTTTTCTTGGAAACATGTTATTTACTAAGTTCAATAAGAATTTGCTCTCTCTTTATAACAGAATATAACTGGAAACACTGGTTATATTACCAAGACTTTGACTATCATATCATATTAGAAAATGTACACAGAATTGCCTGATTTCAAAGATTTTCCCAGCCTTATAGTGAGTGAGTAAGCACTATACAAACTGGGATTGTCATATGACTATACATTTTACTTTGTATTTTCCTTTTTAAACTTTGTACTTGTTGCCTGCCAAATTTCTGCAGATGCTGGGTGCAGTACTTCATGCCTGTAATCCCAGCACTTTGGGAGGCTGAGGCAGGTGGATCACCTGATGTCAGGAGTTCGAGATCAGCCTGGCCAACATGGGGAAACCCCGTCTCTGCTAAAAATACAAAAATCAGCCGGGCATGGTAGTGCACGCCCATAATCCTAGCTACTTGAGAGGCTGAGGCAGGAGAATTGCTTGAATCCGGGAGGCAGAGGTTGCAGTGAGTTGAGATTGCACCATGGCACTCCAGCCTAGACAAGAGGGAAACTCCATCTCAAAAAAAAAAAATCCTGTAGAAGTACAACTCCTAACAGAACATGCTGACCCAGCACTTTGCAATGATAGCCAACACCTATGGAACAGACAAAATTAAACTTAACGATGGATTCTAGGTAGACTTAGCCACTCCCTTAAACCTCCCTTGTGGCTAAAAGGGTTCTGACACTGACTCCTAGCCACCATTCACTCCTTTCAACAGGTGACCAGATAACAACCCAGGACAGGTCTGTTCTGGCACCAAGGTACAATAAAAATCTAACTAGAGGATGACTGATCAGCAATGCTTTTGGAGAAAGATCTTGATTAAAGGGGGAAAATGTAAAAGTTGTCAGAATCAAAATGGAGTTATATGATTAAAAATCCTGTAAAACAGAGCCAAGAAAGGCCATGAAGGAAGGGTTCTCATGTATAATTACTGATAAAAAGAACTATTTCAAAAGACTGAAAAACCCACAACCTTTTACGAAGGCTAATGCAATCCCTACACAAAAAATACCTCAGTGAGGACATCTGCCCAGCAACTGCTTGTCCAGCTCTGAACTGGTGCCATCCTTGTTACTGATCCTTGTATCCAAGAGTAATTATCTCAAAACAATTATGTAATTCTCTTCATTCTTCCTTTAAAAACATTGTTTTCCTTTACCTCTCTGATGATGCAGAGTTTATTACAGCACGTGCCTTCCAACTGCAATGCCAATTCTCAAACAGATTCGTTTTATTTTAGAGTCCCTTTCTCTGTTATTTAGGTTGAGAGAGTGTATATCCCAAATAAAGATATAAAAAACAGTACACATAAAAACAGAAAATTACCTTGATATTTCCCTGAGATAAACAGTCTGCATGGCTTTCTTCAAATGAGGTTCAATATTTCTCCACAGTTTGCGAGTATCACGTTCACTTGCTACCCAAAGGGAAGAAAATTTCAGTAATTTATATCTAGTAAAAATCTTTCTCAAATTAAATATTAATGAGTAAAATTACACAGTTACCTTCTCCTTTAACCACAGGTTCACAATATTTAGGAAAATTAAGTACTGCCTGTAAGTAAAAGAAAAAAAAAGAGAAGAAAAAAGCACTGATCAATCACAATTAGAAATTTATTTTTCAAGTAAAATGTGTTCTATAATTCAGGAAATTTTACTTAAAACAATTGCTCAAGTCAAATGTAATTATATGCAGTGGCATGCACCTATAATCCCAGCTACTCAGGAGGCTCAGCCAGAGGGATTGCTTGGGCCCAGGAGATCAAGGCTACAGTGTGCTGTGACTGCATCTGTGAACAGCCACTGCACTCCAGCCTGGGCAACATGGTAAGACCCCGCTTCTTTCTTAAAAAAAAAAAATGTAATTGTAGCTTATTAGTATAATAACAAAACAGCAAAAATACCAATAATGATAGCACAACATAAAATATTCTTTAATTGGCTAAATCCTGCCTAATATATTAGCCTCTGTATACAAAAGTATATGATAAAAGAGAATGGAGTGTCTCACCAAGAATATACTTATTTGGCTTATTTTGATATGGCTAATCAGAGGGGCTGCAAGCACAAGAATAGCCCTGAAAAGCTGTTTTGTGTGTGTGTGTGTGGGGGGGGGAGATTTGCATCTGTAGAGTAAATAAGTAAACAGCAGAAAACAGGCTTTCTCGGATCATCCCCCACCTTGGATCTAGGAAAGATTAGCTCTCAAGAAAGAGACTTCAGGGTCTGACATCTTTGAAGGTCTGAGAGAGAAACTTAGCACAGGCTAACATCTACTCTATCTGAAAGTTGCTACCTATGAGGTTTCATTTGCACAACAAGACTGCCTTCCCTAACCATGTGTTTTCTCTTCTCTCTCTCCAATAATCTGTTATGCCATGCCCAAGCCCATTTTCCTTCTGTAACCTCATGATGGTACACAAATTTGAACTTCTGGCCCCCCTTTGTTCCCCACCTTTTGAGGCTCATACTTTGTGTAAGGCTCCTGTGCCCATATGCATATTAATAAACTTGTATGCAATAGCTAATGCATGCAGGGCTTAACACCTAGGTGAGGGGGTGATAGGTGCAGCAAACCACCACGGCACACGTTTTACCTATGTAACAAACTTGCACATCCTGCACATGCACCCTGGAACTTAATATAAAATTAAATTAAACTTTAAAATTAAAAAATAAATTTGTATGCCTTTTTTTTCCTGTTAATCTCTTATTAGTTTGGTTTATAGATTCAAATTATCAAACCTGCAGGGTAAAAATGTGAACTTCCCTACAGTAACAAAGCATAATTTGTACTTTCAGGTTATATTTATGTCACACAGAACCATGAAATATTTAATGAAAAACCTCAAGCCCAAAAAAATTAACTGTTGCTTTCTAAGGTCTGAACAGTCTCATAAATTAAACATCATAGAGTTCCGTATGACTCAAAGTATTTGGATTGGCAGCACTACCTGAGATTGTTACAAATGGAAGTTCTTGATACCATCTCAGGCATACTAAATCAGAATCTCTGAGGATAAGACCTAGGAATCTATGTTTAGTGATCTCTCTAGAAATTCTATGTATTCTAAAGTCTGAGGAGTACTAATTAACTAATAATAACTATTTACTAGTTTTCCATTAATTAACACTGGAATTCTGAAAAGTAATTTGAGCAAACTGGTAAAAACATACTGCTTCCATATATCAATATTAGTTTGTTCCCAGTATTTCATATCAAAATAATTCAATGAGGCATAGAAAAAAGATATATATAAATGTGTGACTATATAACATATAACTAGATAACAGAGAACTAAGGACCAAATCATTAAAATAATTTCTTCCTATTCAACTTCATAAAAAACAATTATTTAAAGTAGAAAAATCTTCCAAATTCTGCTAATATTAAGTATAGAGAAGAAGAATCAAGAAGAAATTATTCACTTCAGCCAAACTTTCTTACCTTAATTTTAGATTTTCAGATCTAAGTATAGTTTAATAACACTAAAGTGTCATATGTTAACAGCAACTGGTAAACAATTTGGCCAATAAAAATAAACAATTGACCCTTGAACAACATGGTTTGAACTGTGAGGGTCCACTTATACACAGATTTTTTTTCACCAAACACAGATCAAAAACATAGTATTCAGGGAATATAAAATTCATGAATATGAAGGACTAAGTTTTTATACAGTCAGGTTCTGCAGAGTTGGTGGCAGGGTTTAAGGCTGCTCAGATTTTGATATACACGGGAACCAATCCCCCAAGTATACCAGGGGACAACTGTATTGCTTTTCTTTTTGGTTGAAACACTAAAACATGTTTAATAACTTATGAAAAACAGTTAAAAAGGCAATATCATAAGGTTTGTCAGAGAAAACAAACCTAAATGAATATTCAAAGTAGTACTTTATTTTCTTCTGCCTTAAGCTACCTATAGAACTAGCCTCTAAAAAATACAGAAATACCAATTCCTAAAAGCACACACATAGAAAAGATCCCTGAAAAAAATATTTTTCAGGTGATTTAATAAACTTTCAAGCAAAATGCCACTTACAAACTTTGAAACAAACAACACTATCTATCTGAAGAAAAAAGGAAAATGAGTATGTTTATTCTTCTATGTTCTATATCTAGAGGAAACTAGAACATTGTGCTGTTTTTTTCTCTAATGTTTAAGGATCTTTTTCTCTATTTATTATTACCAATAATAGTATAAGACTTAAACTATACTTCACATTTATGAATATGATGTTAAAAAAAGCTGTAACTTCACCCGAAATAAAATCATTCCTCAGTGAAACCTAAGGAACTTTAAAAAACACCATATTTAAATATATATTTCTCTCTTTATATTTTATTTTCCCATAAATATTTTCCTTAAATAATTTTTCCTTCTTGTACTTTATAATCTACTTTGAAATGGCTGCCAGCACAGATTCCCATAGGATTCAAGTGCTAAAGAGTGGTAACTGCAAGTTACTTTCCAGGAAATAGAGAGAAAGATTATTTGCTCCTAAGTCCATCTCACCCAGGTACACTTTCCTGACCCTTTCCTCTGTGTAAATCTCTTCTGTTATCATTTCTCTCAGAAGCCAGGTATCCCAAGACAGCCAACTTCTAGAGGAATATTAGTGATAAACTTGAACTGGAAAAACTGCTTGTTTTTTTCCCAGCTGAGAAGATGTCTGAAATCTACATGGAAATCAGAGAAGCCCTGAAATCCGAAACTTTCAAAAACATACTAAATGTGAGCATAATTTTAAATGATTAACTTCTATGTTCTGTCTCAAACACACACTGAATCTAAGCAATACTTTTCAGGGCAAAAACAGAAAAAGAGCTAAGTGAAAAAACTGTGCTAAGAGACACAGAATCTGTTACTTTGAAAGTAACTGTTTACCAGCCTTAGATATATTACTATTTTCTGTTAAATGGAGATAAAATCTTCATTATTAATTGAAGATTTCTAAAAGAGAAACCAGAAATTCTTGTCTCCTTCCTTTCCCATCCCCATATTAAATGAAAAAGGTCAAAGGAAAATTAAACATCAACATTTTTCCAAACTGTCTATGAAATATAAACAGCTATTCTAATCGTTAAAAAAAATTTTTTAAGAACCTTCTATACGAAGATTACCAGCTTAGGGTCAGTGGCTAATGAAAGACCTACAATGAAAGCTTCTGACCAAACTCAAGTCTATCTAGATTCTAGAAACTCAATCACTGCATACATAAAACTTAAACAAAATCTGTTACAAAACATTAACAGACTTGTAAAACTGCTCAAGTTTTTACATCTCTTTTCTGTTATTCCTCATTTTAAATTTAATGGAGTTCTGCATTTTCTGCAATTAGAGAAAAGAGAAAAAAGGAAGAGTGAGAAGATCTGAGAATGACATTTTTCTGATCAGACCACAGTTGTACTAAACAGCAGACATCTTCCTTCTTAAGATATGTTAGCCTCAAGAGGCCATATGCAAATTCCCAGAATAAAATTTTAGTTTCTAACCTACCTCACATCATTTCTACATGGAAAAATATTAATATATATATATACACATATATGTACACACACACACACACACAATTTTGAGGCAACAAAATGTTTATTTACCAGATGTCTAAGCTCTTTCAAATCTCGACAAACAGTGTAGAAAACTCCAAGAAGAATGTTAATGTAGGCAGCATAGAAATCAGCTGAATACTCTGGAGGATGATCATGGGACAGGATCTTTTGAAGGTTCCCTGTTCACAGGACACAAAATAACTTAAAACAATTAACATAGCACTCTAATCATAACTTCGAGCATTTCATAACAAAGGTGTTAAAAAGAAAACCCAGATCCAGCAATAATTAAGGAATAATAAAACTATTACAAGATTAGAAAAGTGTGATTTGTGATATAATAAAAAATATGTATTTGATCTTTACCCCAGTTCCTGGCATATAGCTTCAAAAAATCCTCATAATTTAAAGAATGAGAAGGATAAATGGAGTGATCTTTTGATACTCATAATAAGCCCTTTTAAAACATACCTCAATTTATACTATGAAGTGTTTCTTGATGGGTGACATGGTTTTGGCTCTATGTCCTCACTCATATCTCATTTGAAATTTTCAGTGTTGGAGGAGGGGTCTGGTGGGAGTTGATTGAATCATGGGGCAGACTTCTCCCTTGCTGTTCTTGTGTTAAGAGTTCTCATGAGATTTGGTTGTTTCAAAGTGTGTAGCACTTCCCCCTTCGCTCTCTCTCCTGCTGGCCATGTAAAGATGTGTTTGCTTCCCCTTCACCTTCTGCCATGATTTTAAGTTTCCTGAGGCCACCCCAGAAGGAGAAGCCTGTATGACCCGCAGACTGTGAGCTGATTAAACCTCTATTTAAAAAAAATTATTTATAAATTACCCAGTCTCAGGTATGTTTATAGCAATCTGAGAATGGACTAATACAGTGGGCCCCTAGGTAGCTTCAGGATGGGGACTGGTTGTCAGAGGAACCAACCATGTGATTAGAGGCCTACATTCTCACATACACTGCTATGAAGAAATACCCAAGACTGGGTAATTTATAAAGAAAAGAGGTTTAATTGACTCAGTTCCACATGGCTGGGGAGGCCTTGAAAACTTACAAGCATGACGGAAGGCACTCTTAACAGGGCAGTAGGAGACAAAATGAGTGCCAGCAGGGGAAATGCCAGACACTTACAAAACCAACAGATCTCATAAGAACTCACTAGTATGAGAACAGCATGGGGGAAACACCCCCGTGATTCAATTACCTTCCACGAGATCCCTCCCATGACATGTAGAGATTATGGGATTGTAATTCAAGATAAGATCTGGGTGGGGACACAAAGACAAATCATATCAAGGCCCCACCTCCTGTCCTTGGGAAAAGGAAAAGGGCTAAAGATTGAATTCATCACCAATGGCCAATGATTTAATCAATCATGACTATATAATGGTGCCTCCATAAAAAAAAAATCATAAATGATGAGGTTCTGAGAGTTTCCAGGATAGTAAATATATCCACATGCTAGGAGGGTAACACACCCTAGGCCTACAGGGAAGAAGCTCCTGGGCTTGGGACCCCAATGGTCCTTGCTCTATGCACCTGTTCTTCTGGCTGTTCATTTGTATCCTTTATAATAAACCGAGTAAGTAAATTTTCCTGAGTTCTGTGAGCCATTCTAGCAAATTATCAAATCTGAAGAAGGGGTCATGGGAAACCCCAATTCATAGCCAGTTTTCAGGAGTACAGGTAGAAACCAGGGACTTAGACTGGTGTCTAAAGTGCTAATATTCTTGGAGGACTAAGCCATTAACTTGTTGGGTTAGTGTCATTAACTTCTGGTAGTTAGTGTCAGAACTGAATTGAATTTTAGGACACCCACTTGATATCTAGAGAACTAACAAATTTGTTGTTGGGTGAACAAAAATACCCCATACCTTTGGTGTCAGAAGTGTTTTGAGTAAAAATAATTCTGAAAAAGTAATCGAAATTTTGAAACTGAGGTTAAAAAAAATTATTAAATAGGCCAGGCATGGTGGCTCACGCCTGTAATTAAAGCACTCTGGGAGGCCAAGGCGGGTGGATCATGAGGTCAGGAGTTTGAGACCAGCCTGGTCAGTAGGGTGAAACCCATCTCTACTAAAAATACAAAATTAGCCAGGCATGGTGGCACATGCCTGTAGTCCCAGCTACCGGGGAGGCTGAGGTGGTACAATCACTTGAGCCCAGGAGGGAGAGGCGGAGGTTGCAGTAAGCCGAGATCACACCACTGCACTCCAGCCTGGGTAACAGAGTGAGATGCCATCTCAAAAAAAAAAATTATTAAATACTCCTTAAGACAAACAGAAAACAATTACATCTAGAGAAAATCTCAAGAACCATATTACTGGCAAAATCAGGAACAAGGAAAAAAATATTGAAAATTCTAGTTTATTTTTCTTCCTATTAAGTAAATCAACTAGGAAAAGAAAGGGGGGATAGTACATAAACTACCAACGAACTAGCAAATGCTCTTTATGTTTTGTAAAATGAAAATAATTCATTAATTTTTTTAAAAAACAATCACCACCTCATCCTAGTCCTTACTTTGTTATTCCCCCTCTTATAAAACAAGTTTTCACCCTACAACTTTGATGTCTTTATTTCTCTGCTATTATATCTCAGACTCGTTATAAAATGTCATGTTAAGAGTCCTAATCTTTTATCCGTCTGGAAATAATCATATTTTAGAAGCACGGTAAAATTTAAAGGGAAACAATCATCTATTATTCAAAATTTCCCAGTCTTAATACAGGAATCAGTTAGTCATTCATTCCTTATTGTAAGATCCTCTGACTTCTTGGTGAAATGGTCTCCTTAGACTTCTCAGTTAAGAGCTCTTTGCATATGACTAGAACTTTAAACCTAGTTCCAGAGTGCTCAAGTTTTTTGCAAAAATTACAGATAAAAACCCTTCCAGGATATTCTGATCATGTCGATTTCCCTAAAAATACTAACCATTAAGTTAGTATTTTTAACCAGGCCATTTACCATTGGCTTTTGATTTTAACCACTCTTGTGCCTGACAATCAATTAGATACAGGTATAAGATCAAACAATATATATGGACTATCAATGAAAATTTATAAACAGAAGTTTAGAAATAACTATATTAAGGAATATTTTAAACACAGCAGTTGATTAAAAAAAAAATGTAAAGCCTAGTTTCATACTTAGAATATTATCCTAAAGGGATACTAGATGAGACACGGTTACTGAATTTCCTTTTTTAGTTCAAAACTACTAAAAAAATAAACAAAAGCCAAAACTTCCCTTTGGGAGTCTACAGACTTTTACAGTCTAATAGCAAACTTTAAATATAATGTCACTAAGTTTTTTTTAGCTATGCATGGGGGGAATATCTGATATAGTAAAAATTTCTAAAAGGTACTATAAAACTTAGAATAAAGATATCTACCTATAATACCTACCAAATAATTGGATGGATATAAGAAAAGAGAGATGGAGGGAAGAGATAAATGATCAGAGAGATGAACATACATAATTTAAAAAAATTATTCTATAAATGAATGGATAAGAAAATTAGGAAAACAGTTGAGTCTCCAGCTCAGACTGTACTTCTAAGTGCCACCTGAACATCTCGATGATATTTCTTACAGGTAGCCCTCAGTATCCCATAAGATAGTTGATGAGATGTTACCACTGGCCTACTTCAGCCCTGATGAAAGTCTTAAAAGAATCAGAACCCTCACAATGTTACTGTAAAAATAAACCAGCTACTTGTTTATAGACTACAGTCAAAAATCTCAGAGTACAATTCTATAACAAGCAAGTCATGCCAGCTCTAAGAGTCTAGGACTATTCAAATTCATGAAAAAAATCCCATCTATAACAAACAGTGTATCATCAGGTAGTAAATAAAGGGTAGGAGAAATCCACTGCTTGGTCTCCTTGGGTCTTAAAATTGCATTATCCAAGTATAGTCTAAGGTGCAAAGAAAAGCCATTCCAAACTTGGAGAGAGACTTCTGTTTCCAGTTGTAAGAGAGTAAGAGCATCCGGAAATACCCTCCTCTAATAATCAATTAAAAATTGGACACAATATAGAAAACAACTATTTTCAAATATCAAACAAATGGTAATAAAGGACCATAATACCTGAGAAAAGGTAAACAAATAAGGTAAGTCCTACCAGTAGTCAAGCTTTCTAACGAGGCAGTTTTAAGACTGTATTGCAGGTAGAGTTCCAAAAGGAGCTCATTTATCCTACTGAGTTGAGGAGACAGAGACCAGAGCAGAGGGAGCTGAGGTAGCTAGAATTTGCAGGGCAGAGTACCTGAGGGGAGGAAGCTGTGCCAAAAAAAAGAGCTCCAGAAATCTGTACAGGGGTTCCCTCAAGTCTTAGTTTAAGACCAATCTATGCTTATAGCTGATTAGTTCAGAGGAATAGTGTATGCATAGGGTAAAACCCTACAAAGCCATGCAAGAATTAGTTGTTGGCAAAAAACCGTTATTGGAGAGCTATATGTCAATTCCCAGAATTCATATAGGGCTGTGAATTTCTCATGTTGCCACCAGTCAGAATGCAGAGACCATGCTAAACACACAGTGCATTCAGTAGAGATTCCAGAAAAACTATGTCTTAGAAGTAGAGCTAAAATTAACCCTGGAATAAAGGCTACTCTAGATCTTCTCTCCAAAAAAAGCTTAAAAATAGCCTTAAAAGGGTCAACTATATCTGTAAGTAATTATAGATGCTCATGAGAAAAAAGTCCAAAACACAACAAAAAACACAATGTCTGTAATTCAATCAAAAACTACTAGACACATGAAGAAGTATAATGGATACCCAAGATGGACACAAATTAGTCGGTGGGAACAAACACAAAACATAGGAGGTAACTGAATTAGTAAAAAAATATTAAAACAACTATTATAAATAAATTCATATGCTTAAGGATATAAAGGAAAATAAAAGCATAATGAGATCAGTAATGAAAAATTTTACAGGATGAAATTAACTGCCTACTAGAGACTGATAAAAAAATGTCAATGAACTTAAAGATATAGAAACAAAAAACAATTCCAAATAAAACACATACATAAAAAGATATAAAATTTAAATAAACAGTCTTTCAGTGGGACAATATCAAGCGGTCTAACATACTTATAATGCAATCCCACACTAAAAAAGATAGAGAAGAAAAGGTGGGCAGGAGGGAACAGACGAAATATTTGAAGAAATAATGTCTGAAACTTTTCCAAAGCTGATGAAACTATACACCCACAGATTTAAGAACTCAACAAATTCCCAGCAGAATAAACAATAAAAGTTATTTTTTCTTGTGTTTTTATTTAAGCCAAAATATTAAATATTATATTTAATATTTGAGTCTTATAATAATAGTTGAGGTTTATAATATATTATTACATGGTTTATAAAAAATATAGAAGTAAAATCTAAGACCACAGCAGTACAAATTTCATTAGGTAGGAAACTGTAAGTCACTGAAATTTCAGATTGTTATCAGAACATAACTTAATCTATCCTGACTGACACAATAAGTAAACCAAAAACCTGATCAAGTACATTATAATCTCTCTGAAGAAAAAAATATCCATTGCCAAAAGATGAGTAGTCTGCAAGAGGTAAAGACCAGAAAGCAAGACTTCCAAATTCGGCTCCTAGCTGTAACTGCAAAGATGAGTGCTGTCCTTAAAATCAGACACCGTATTCCTGAAAATGACATATGTTTCAAGTTATTACAACTGAATAACATTAACCACTTAGATAATCTCTTTGCCCTGGTTCCACACTTAGCCATAATTTTAACTTACCAATTAATGTTCCCTTTCTGAATGGCTTTTTGTCTGACTACAGTGTTTTTTGCTTTAAAAAACCTGAATATGTAAAAGGCCCTAAAATTTCATAATCAGAATTTAACTTGGCTCCATTTTTATATACTTTTCAAAAATCTATTATCCTATACTCACTAAAGTTAGCAAGACCACTTTATTTGCTTTTGTCCTCAAACTATCCATGCTGCTTTGTATCTTTACTTTTTAAATTTTTTAATCAAATTCTATAGTTACATTATTAATTCAACTCGACTAAAATGTACAAAATCAACATTTTTTATAATTTTCTTAAATTGTAAATTTTTCAGTACTTAAAAGTAAAATGAGTCATGAAAAAACTGAACTATGAACAGTGCTGACATAGGTACAGAGTTTTTTTGTTTAAATAAAATCTTTTATTACTTTTCCTCCTTCCCTTTTTATTTTGGGATTTTCATGGATGAGAAATAAATGAAAATAAGGACTCCCTTCATCTATTTTGGGTTGCTGTTTAAAAAAATCTCAGCTAATTAGCTAAGACAGGAGGTGTTATTTGACTGCTGTTCTGGTGAAAACAGGCAAAAATGTGCTAATCTTAACACTGTATGCTTATAGCTGATTAGTTCAGAGGAATAGTGTTAATGAGGCCAAGGTCATGGAATGCTATTTTTTTAATAGCCTGCTAACCACCTTATGCTTCACAGTTATAATCTCTGAATCACAAGTATCATCTCTGTATGACACCCCACTGTTAATCCATAAAGCTATTCAGCAATACAAAAAGCTACTGTGTTCTTCCAAAAGCCAAAATTGTCAGGATCTATGAAATTTAAGATTAAATACAACCCCCAAGAAAATAAGAAACACAAAGGCTGGTAATTGGTACCATATGAATTACAGTAAAGAAAAATGAGATTTACAAAAATCAAAAGATATAAGTCCAACATACAGTAAACCCAAGTATAGGGTAAATGAAAATTTCAACAAACTCTTAATATGCTTTACCAGTCTAGTCTGATTATTTGTACTGAGGTCATAATCACAATATATGTACATCTTAATGTGCTGACTAAAAAAATGAAGCTACATTAGCACAAATATGAGAGCTACTCATCCAAAAGAAATTAGTAATTAACGATAACCTCTCACAGTTCCAAAATAAAAATTTTTTAAGTGCAGAACTACAAACATCTTATTTGAGACTGGCAGCAAACCTTAGCAGTTTAAGATATTAAAGTATTCCCATTTGAATATGCTAGTTTAATCTTTCAAACAATAAAAACTGTTCTACTGCATACCATTTGCCAAAACAATGTTTTAAGGTTTACCTATGCTGTAATCAGGGAAATACAAGACAAATGGCTCAAAGCATCCAGTATTTGGACGAAACTTTTCCCAAACAATTTCACTGAGAAAGATAACAGTCACATTTCTGTCAGCCTGTAAAAGAAAGAAATAAAAGTAACTTTGCATTTAAAAATCTTAATCAGAGCAGTACTTCCATTTGGGTTGTCTTTAAAATAAATCCCCCAAAGTTCTAACCTATAACAAATTATTTGCACATTAATAAACCATATTTAGAAAACCTAATCAAGGAGCTCATCCGTTTGCAAACTGTCACACACTTGTAGGTTAATTGACATTTCAGTTACCCATGAATGCTAGGATAGTCACATAAGAACTTATAGAAATTAAGAATATATTTACTTGAATACTTAAAACTCTTATGGAAATTTTCAAAAAAATCATTACCTTTCAATCAATAAACAATAAAATACAAAACTTAGCATTTCCCCTCATTAAAACAGCTACTATAACCCAGAGAAAACAAAATACGGAGTTGCCACATGCCAAAACAGATATGCCCTAATATATAACATAACATAAAAACAAAGTTTAAGGTTTTCTTAAAGATTATTTTTGCACAAATTGAGTAAAACTGATGTTGAAGATACATTAAAAACACTAACAACGATGAGTTATTAGTATGTAAAACACCAGTGTAAAGCAGATGGCCTCTGAAGTATATTTAGAAATTACAATTAATATACCAAAGAAGAACATTAAGGGAATAAGCTCAATGTGTCTGTTATGGTTCTACAGAGTGGACACAAATACTCTATGCATTGCTAGCGAGAATTCACTGAAGTTTTTCTCATACTCTTTTTGACATTTCCAAAGCTGACAAAGCAGATATGATAGCTGTTTTGGTCTACAAGTATTCTTCGGACCCAATGTCATATGTAAATTATTCCATACTGTTATAGTGATTAACTATTTATTGATTCCTAACTTGTGTATCCTAATCTTATATACCAACTTTCATTATTTAGAAAAACATTATTTTGATTAACAAAGATAGCTGAGTACAATAAATTCTTAATTTCATTGACTATCTAGCATCTTTATGAAACAGGACAGAAAGTTTACTTTCAAATGCTTTTTTGTCTTATAAAATCATTGGGTTTTTGTTTGTTTTTTTAGACAAGGCCTGGCTCTGTCACCCAAGCTGGAGTGCAGTGATATAATCACAGCTCACTGTGGCCTCAACCTCCCCAGGCATAAGTGATCCTACCATTATCTCTCGAATAGCTGGAACATGTGTTACCATGGCCAGCTAAATTCTGTAACTTTTGTAAAGACAGGGTCTCCATATGTTGCCCAGGCTGGTCTTGAACTCCTGGACTCAAGTGATCCTTCTGCCTCAGCCTCTCAAAGTGCTGGGATTACAGGCATTAGCCATCCCATTGGGTCTGATTTTTAAAGAATTTCTGTTATTTCTATAGGGGTAAAACAGTATGCCCTCATCATAATCTTGATAACAAATTATCAAGCTGTTTTTGCTATAAAAATATGATTATCTAAAAGCATTTTATAAAACCAGCTAAATATATTCAGAAGTCTAAAAAAAAGAGGATATTTATCAGGCTGAAAGGATTTTAAATTGGTAACGTTCTCATCTATTCATCTGATAAGTACTTTCAGCATATATGATATCCATCATATTTTAAATTTTCTTTCACTTAGATACTTAATATATAAAAAAAGAGAAATGCTTTTGCCAGATTTTTCTTAAATGAAATACATTTTTAAAAATCAAGTATGTTTCCAGAAATGTCAAAACAATTCTTTTTTCCAGTTCAGCTGAGATTACTCTAAATCTTTAAATTTTCTTCAAACAGCTTCTATAATTGAAACTAAAAAATGGTAAAAAGTCCTAATTGTTGTGAAGGGACGCATGATCACCATTAACGGGCATAAGGAGAAAAAAAGAGGGTGATCTACACTGAAAAGGCAAGAAGACAATAATGCATTCTGGATTCCAGATGGTGAGTTTTAGAGCAAAGCAACGGGAAATAGCAGATGAGAGCATGCAAAAACCTGCAAACACAAATGAAACAAATAAAAGGAAAGGATATAGGAGACTTCTACTCAAAGAAGACAGGTCTTGAGTCTCAGTAATAAAATGTCAAGAGTTAATGATACCAAGAAAAGCTAGACTGTGTGAGGTTAACCTCCAGAATAGGCCACTAATAGCTACACTTATTCTCCTGTCCTCTCTATACCTCCCCTCCCTCAACTATTACTAAAAGTAAACTTCAGGAGTCAGCCTTAGGAACACAATGATTTCAGTAGCCTCTCTAAGCTTCTAGCAGATTCTCAAATTTGAGTAATATATTTAACTCTGAAAGGCAGAAATGCTTTAAGCACTCCTCCCCTCCCTAAGTATTTATTATAATTTTACTTAATACTTCAAAACATACAAACATAAAAGTAGGTAGGTATAAACTGCTTAGGCTCAAAGCACTTATAAAATTATGAAACCAAAATAAATTTATAGATACAAACTATAAAACCAGTAAAATTTAAATTAATATTAACTGAATATATTGAACAGTGTTGTTTTGCTCAAACTAAATCTTTGTTCCCTTTGTGAATATGGTAAATATGGTCCTACCTGGAAATAACCACAGCTATTTCCCTCACCAATTTTCTTTATTCAAACTATTACAAAACCCTGTTTTATCTGTGATACAATTTGGCTTTCACCTGATACAAATGCCTAGTAAGTCTGCTTCTGTGCTTTTCTTACTAGGTCATGACAATCACAGTAGTACTAATTCATAAGCCCTCGCTTAATGTTGTTGATAGGTTCTTGGAAACTATGACTTTAAGTGTAACATAAAATAAAACCAACTTTTTTCCTCAACAATGTTAAAATGAACTGATGCTGAAGGTATGGAGAACCTGCTGTAAGCTGTTTCACTTAAAGTTGTATTTCCCAAGAATCTACTGAGATGTTTAAGTGATGACTTACTGTACTATGTAGAACCAACACAAGGGTAAATTGAAATACAAAAGTAAACTCCGACAGTGAGTAGTCATAAGATAGAAATCCAGGTGATCCAGAATAGCCACGCCATTCTTTAGATTATTCTTATTTTGAAATGCAAAGAAAATTGTAAAATTCTTGTGAGATTTTAAAGTCTGGCCCTCCACCACTTATTCTAGCAACATCTAAAATCTCTTAATAGAAAGCAATCACTTCCTAAGTAGAGAGAAAAAGCTAAAATAATTAAAGAATAAATGCTATCAAATCAACTGCTTTTACTATGAAAAAAATATTGAAGTTTACTCATAACAGAGAAATGTGAACTAAAATAATATTAAAATGTTAATTCTCACCTATCAAATAGCAAAATGAAAAAAATTCACAACACGATCTGTTGATTAAGTTGTGGGGAAAAACAGCTCACTCACATTACTTACCAATTCCTGTAATCTAAGAAATCCAGGCAAAAGATTTGCTTCCATATCTCTTAGATACTCTGCTTTATCCAGAACCTTAAAAAAAAAAAAAAAAAGAAATGTATTTTTAAACCCTTTACAAAATGGCATGATTTGACTATGTCCCCCAAAGTTCATGTCTTGGAACTTAATTCCAAGGGCAGCAGTACTGGGAGGTGGAGCCACATAAAAGATGATTACGTCATGAGGGCTCTGCCCTCATGAATTAATTGTTATCAAGGGAGTGCGTTAGTTATTGAAGGAATGGCTTTGTTATAAAAGGAACTTCTACCACCTCTTGCTCTCACCCTTGTCTTCTCTTGTACTTCTTCCTTTCATCATGAGACAAGGCAGCAAGAAGGCCCTTGCCAGATTTGGGCACCTAAACCTTTGACTTCCTAACCTCCAGAACTGTGAGAAATAAATGTCTTTTTTTTTTTTTATAAGTTATCCAGTCCATGGTACCCTATTATAGCAACACAAAAAAGGGCTGAGACAGTAAGTTTACGTTTACGTAATATACTGCAAAATTCAAAACCTGAATTTTCTAAGTTATAAAGAAAAATTATAACTTCTGAATTAACTTTAAAAATCCTCTTTATATTTACAGAAAGACATTTGAAATAGATCAAATAAGTTAAAAAGCAGACTACTTCTAACACATTTTAACTCAAATGTCTAAATAGAAAATGAGTAATAGCTGCATTTAAAAGGTTTGTTTTACAGGCACACTACCAAAGGAAAAAAAAAACAGATGGCGTAAGGTGTCCTGATGACTCTTAAGTAACTACAACTGTGTGCATTTCTTATTCCATTTGATAAAAGATAGATGGCTACCATGTACCAAAAATTACAGGTCTTTCTTATCCAAGAGAAACAAGAAAATTATGAATTTTGTCACGTAGAACCATTTTTCTTCAACTCTGTAACTGTATGATAAACCCTGTCTAACTAGCTGGATAACTGATCATGTTAAAAAAAGATTCAATTTTTGTTCAGTGTAATGATAATGTTATTGGGATTATAGTTTTTTAAAAGGTCCTATATTTTAGAGATATATAGTGAAGCATTTATGGACCACATGATTTGATACAGGTAATAGTGAATGGGGTACAATTGACACAAGTTTGGCCACATATTAATAATTATTGAAATTGGGTGATGGGTACATAACACTATTCTCTTTACTTAACATGTCTGAAATTTCTATAATAAAAAAATGTTTTTTTAAAAAAAGTTTGAAGAGGTCCATTAAAACAAAAAACTTGTCCATTAAAACAAAGAAATCAAGGTCTTAAAAAACACCATCTAAAACATTTAATCTAACGTTTGTTTTTACTATGGAAATTTTTAAACACACATAGAAGCAGGGAGAGTAGTACTATGAATCTGCACATATATACATCACCCAATCCCAACAAATACTAGTATCAACATAAGGCCAACTTGTTTATTCTATACCACCCCTTACCTTCCCCCCTACCATTTTGTTGGATTATTTTTAAACAAATCTCGGACATTATATAATTCCATCCATAAATATGTAGTAAGCCACTCTAAGAGATGAGGACTCTTTTTAACTATAACTACAGTATCATCATACCTTAGAAAATTAACAATACTCTTTAATATCTTCTAATAACCAGTACTCGAATTTTCCCACTTGTCTCATGCATTTCTTCGTATATTCAGTCTATTTAACTCAAGATCCAAAACGGTCCACATGTTGCATCTTGTAACATGTGATTTAACTGTCCTCTAAGTTTCTTTTATAACAGATCCTCCCATCCTTGATTCTTTATTTATTTGTTATAGAAACTAGGTCATCTGTCATGCAGAATTTTCTGTATTTTGGATTGGCTGATTGTGTCACTGTAATGACATAAAACACATTTCTGTATCTCTGAAATTTACCGTAAAACAGCCAATAGATCTAGAGGTTTGATGAGACTCAGGTTCAAGTTTTGGTCAAGAATACGTCACAAGTAGTACTGTAAATTTTGTACTGCAGTATATCAGCAGGCGTACGAGACTTAATTGTCTCTTTTGTGATATTAAGACAGATTCACAGATACAGGCATTGTTAGCCTGATTCCTCCATTATAAAGTTCCCCAGCTGCCTTTCACACAATGATTTCTGCATCTCTTGATGATCACTGCTTATAACCACTACTTCATTAGGGAATGCAAAACTGTAATCCTCTACCATTCTTTCTGCATTTATAGGTGGACATTTTTTTAGAAAGCACTTTCCCTCATCCATGATTTGGCTACCCAGAAAATACACATATGACAAGAAGGATAAATATCTTTCCCTTTATTTGCCAATTTTCAGAATAATAAGCTTGCGTCTATTTAGTTTGCTGTGGTTGCTATAATATTACCACAAACTTGCTGGCTTAAAACAGACTTAAAATTCATTCTCTTACAGTTCTGGAAACCAGAAGTGCAAAGTTAGTTTCACCGAGCCAAAATCAAGGTGTGAGTAGGGACACACTCCTTCCAGTACCTCTAGGAGAGAATACATTCCTAGCCTCTTTCAGCTTCCGGCAATTGTCAGCATTTCTTGGCTTGTGGCCACATCATGCCAGTCTTCAAGGCCAGCATCCTCAAATTTCCCACTGACCCTGCTTCCTGCTGCTTCTATTATCTGGCCTTCTCCTCTATGTGTGTAGTGTAGTTCAATTTCCCTCTGCTTCCTTCCTATGTAAACACTTATGATTGTATCTCAGGTCCACCCAGATGATCCAGGTAAATCTCCCCAGCTGATGATTCTTCACGTAACCACACATGCAAAGACCCTTTTTCCAAATAAAGTAACATTTGTAAGTTCCAGAATTAGGACTTGGTATCTTATATTCGGGTGTCATTATACAGCCTACTACATGCCCTACTAAATTATACTCCCAAGGTAACCAATGAGTTGGCATTTTGTATCTTTAAAGTATTTGTTTTTAATGTATTGTTATGAATTTGTGCATTTTAAGGCATCTAATATGTGCTTCCATTCACTTAATTCATTATTCTTTTTGATGGCCAAATTGTCCTATCTTTGGCCAGTGGGAACCTCTTTTAATTGGCTTCCATTTCTTTTTTAAATGACCCTAGTAGTCATTGATGGTTTCTTAGCTTTTTGGTATGACAAGATGTTCTAGGCTCCTCTTGTACATTTTCTGCCTAGAACTAATATCACCCTTCCTCTAAAGAAACCTGTTATCTTCCCCTAAACCTGCTATCTGCCCCTATACTTTATTAGTTTTATTGCAAATTATAATCACTTAAATTAAGAATTTAAGAATTCCCCAAATTAACCAAATTTTTATGTTTTATTAATAGCTTAAAACAATGTATGAGAAAAATCATACTTAAGATATTTTATTCTTAGTTTAGACAAAAAAAAACTAAAATTTACTGCTATAAAGATATGCATTCACTATGCATTTTGATTAAAAAATTACCCATCAATCTCCATTTAAATAACTCTCTAATCCAGAACAGATTAATTAAAATACATTCATCATTTTTTCTGCCCATTTTAATCCAAAACACAAAGCTAAAGCAGTAAAATAGTTAATTATTCCAATGTGATAAGTTAACCCACTGTAATGATCTTATGATATTCTAATGAATACTCCTTTTTAAAAGCAATGATCAGACTAATATTAAGAGAAGTAGAAATTCTAATTCAGATCCAAATACTTTTCTTAATTTATACTAACGCATTCTAATAGTCTTTCAATTTGTAGACTAGCAAAATGATATGGTTAGGCTTTGAGGTGCCAACAATTCATGTTGAATTGTAATCTCCATGATCCCCAGAATCCTGTGTCAAGGGAGAGACCAACTAGAGGTCATTGAAATATGGGGGTGGCTTTCCCCCATGCCGTTTTCATGACAGTAGGTGAGTTCTCATAAGATGGTTTTATAAGGAGCTCTTCTCCCTTTGCTTGGCTCTTCTCTTCCTGCCACCTTGTGAAGTAGGTGCTTGCTTTGCCTTCGCTTTCTACCATAATTGTAAGTTCACTGAGGCCTCCTCAGCCATGCTGAACTGTGAGTCAATTAAACTTCTTTCCTTTATAAATTACCCAGTTTTGGAAAGTTCTTTATAGCAGTATGAAAAATAGGCTAATACAGTAAATTGGTACCAAGGTAGTTGGGTGCTGCTATAAAGAGTGAAAAATGTGAAAGTGACTTTAGATCTGGTTAACAGGCAGAGTTTGGAACAGTTTGGAGGGCTCAGAAGACAGGAAGACATGGGGAAGTTTGGAACTTCCCAGAGACTTGTTGAATGACCTTGACCAAAATGTTGACAGTGATATGGACAATGAAGTCCAGACTAGGTGGTCTCAGATGGAGATGAGAAACTTCTTGGGAACAGGGAATAAAGTGACTCTTGCTATGCTGTAGCAAAGAGAAGGGTGGCATTTTGCCCCTGCCCTAGAGATCTGTGAAAGTTTGAACTTGAAAAAGATGACAGGGTAACTAGTGGAAGAAATTTCTAAGCAACAAAGCATTCAAGAGGTGATCTGGCTGATTCTGAGAGCATTCAGTCATACACATTCACAAAGAGATTATCTGAAACTAACATATTTTAAAGTGAAGCAGAGCAGAAAACTTCATAAAATTTGTGGTCTGACCATGAGTTAGAAAAGAAAAACCATTTTCTGGGGAGAAATTCAAGTCAGCTGCAGAAATATGCATAAGTAACGAGGAGACACCAAATGTTAACAGCCAAGACAATAAGGAAAATGCCTCCAAGGTATGTAGAGGTCTTCACACGGTGGCCCATCCCATCACGGGCCCAGAGGCCTAGGAGGAAAAAATGGTTTCATGGGCCAGGGCCCAGCTGCTTTGCACAGTCTCAGAACTTGGTGTCCCATATCCCCACTCGTGGATAAAAGGGGTCAGTGTATACCTCAGGCTGTTGCTTCAAAGGGTGCAAGTCCCAAGCCTTGGTGGCTTACATGTGGTGGTCCTACAGGAGCACAGAAATCAAGAATTAATGTTTGTGAACCTCTGCCTAGATTTCAGAGGATGTATGGAAATGTCTGGATGTCTAGGTAGAAGTTGGCTGTAGGGGCAGGGCCCTCATGGAGAACCTCTGCTAGGGCAGTGCAGAAGGGAAAAGTGGGGTTGGATCCCCCACACAGAGTTCCCCACTGGGGCACTGCCTAGTGGAGCTATGAGAAGAGGGCCACCATCCTCCAGACCCCAGAATGGTAGATCCAACAGCCTGCACTGTGTGCATGGAAAAGCCACAGATACTCAACATGAGCCTGTGAGGGGGGTACTGTACGCTGCAAAGCCACAGAGATGGGGCTGCATGAGGCCATAGGAGCCCACTCTTGCATCAGCTTGCCCTGGATGTGAGGCATAGAGTCAAAAGAGATCATTTTGGACCTTTGAAGTTTAATGGCCGCCTTACTGGATTTCAGACTTTCATGAAGCCTACAGTCCCTTTGTTTTGGCCAATTTCTCCCATTTGAAAAGGCTGAATTTACCCATTGCCTATATCCCCATATTATCTAGGAAGTAACTAACTTGCTTTTGATGTTACAGGCTCATAGGTGGAAGAGACTTGCCTTACCTCAGATAAGACTCTGGAGTTGGACTTTTGGGCTACTGCTGGAATTAGTTAAGAATGGCAGACTATTGAGAAGGCATGATGGGTTTTGAAATGTGAAATGGGCATGAGATTTGGGAGGGACGAAGGGTGGAATTATGTGGTTAGGCTTTGTGTCCCAATTCAAATCTCATCTTAAATTGTAATCTCCATAATCCTCATAATCCCTACTTGTCAAGGGAGAGACCAGGTGGAGGTTAATGAATCATGGGGCAGTTCCCCCATGTGGTTCTTGTGATAGTGAGTTCTCATAAGATCTGAGGATTTTATAAGGAGCTTCTCCTTCCTCCTGCTTTGTGAAGCAGGTGTGTTGCTTCCCCTTTGCCTTCTGCCATGATTGTAAGTTTCCTGAGGCCTCTCCAGTCATGCTGAACTGTAAGTCAATTAAACCTCTTTCCTTTATAAACTATCCAGTCTCAGGCAGTTCTTATCTAATTCCAAGGATGATCATTTTAATGTGTCTTCAGTGTAATCAGGCTATTTGTTGCTCTAAAGTCTTCACTACCTCCTTTCACTCCCTAAGAAATTGAATAAAGTACTTTAGTACAGTTTTCTATACCTTCCATAATTTGCCTCAACCTACCTTCCAGTCTTCTTTTTCTCTCTTCATACTTTATAACCCACTATAACTATACTATTTGGCACTCTCGGGCCTCCACTCTCACCTTCATGACCTTACTTATATGATTTGATCTGAAATTCCACAACTTCAATTTCTTCCTAGAATACTCTGATTCATTTAGGTCTACCTCAAATGTTAATATCTCATGAAGCTATATTGGATACACACAGTCAATACTTTGCATCTGGTGACAATCACTTATCACATTCTGCATGTAGTCATACCTTTTCTATTAAATGAAGCTTTCCTTGGACAAGGAATATGTTTAACACATTTCTGTATACCAAAAGCACCTTGCACAGAGCACTGTACATAATGGGACTCAAAACAAATATATGAAACCTGATCTAATAAATTATCAGTTTTCATATAAGAGATGATCTAATCAAATGAAATTACTTACAATATATACAGTCTGATCCTTGAGATTTTCAGCTTTGGTTACTTGTTTAAACAAGCGAACAAAGTCATTAAATGTTTCACAGGTTATTTCGGTAGAACATCCATCCTCTGAAGAACTAAGATGATTCAATTTGTTTAAAATTTGTTCCAAAAGCAGCCTCAAGGTAAAGCATTCAACACAATTCACAAAGACATGTGGGAGCTGAAAACGAAAACCAAAACAGTATAAGTAAAGAAGAAAACACACAGACCCAGGAATGGCTCTGCTGGATATTCTCCATTTGTCTTTCTAAATCTATATCCCACCAAACCCACCCCATGCCCTAAGAGCCTGATGGCTACAGATTATATCACCTAGACTCTCTTATTTTCTGGCTCTGGATGGAGAAGCCAATGGAAAAGAACCAGCAGGAGACTAAGGGAGAATGGTAGGAGAGAAGCTTGGATATTGATTTCCTTGACTCCTACCACGACTCCTCAGTGGCCCTAGCTTGGCAATGGATACTCTTCTACCAAAGATCAAGTTGGACAGCTCCTCTTTTAACGCTATACCTCTTGCTGGGTTCCAGTAACAGCCCCTTTCTACGATCTCTTCAGGCCTGGAGGTGGTGAAAGCCCTGGTGTACCATCATCCCTTACTGATTCCCACAAAATTTCTTCAACCTTTTTAAAACATTCCCTTCATTAAACTCACTTCAATTATTTCTTTCAGTTTGCCATTTCTTCCTTACAGAAATTCAAAGCAAACTTGTATTTTTCTATAAAGAATTCTTATATATAAATCAGCCAGGCATACTGGCTCACATCTGTAATCTTAAGGCTTTGAGGTCAGGAGTTCAAGACCAGCCTGGGCAATATAGTGAGACCCTGTCTCTACAAAAAAAAAAGAACGAACGAACGAAGGAAATCCAAATATATTTGAATGTTAAAATTCTTAGAAATTTCACATTTATAACCTTAATATCCTTGAATAAACCTAAGTTTAAAAAAAGAATTTTAAGAGTTTGAAACCATAGTAATCCTTTTATGAGGACTGTAAGAACTAGCTCTTGCCTAGGCATATGGCTCATGGCTGTAATTGCAGTGCCTCAGGAGGCCAAGCTGGGAGGATCATTTGACCCCAGGAGTTAAAGATCAGCCAAGGAAACATAGTGAGACTCTGTCTCTAAAAATATAAAAAAAAACTAGACAGGCCTGGTGGAGCATGTCTATAGTCCCAGCTACTTGGGACACTGAAGTAGCCAGGAATTCATGGCTGCAGTGAGCTATGATCATACCACTGCACTCCAACTTGGGCAATACAGCAAGACCCCATTTCGGAAAAAAAAAAAAAAAAAGAACTAGCTCTTCATTTAAAGAACTATTAAAATACCAAAATGAGGTAACTCCAGAAGTAATAAAGAAGCAAACAAGAGTTGCTCACAAATACAATCTATCCTCAAAATAAGATCACAAAAGCAGTACTGATCATTCAGAGGAAGACAACCTGAGGCATTTGGCACAAATAATGGAATTTGTAACTATTTTTAGTGTTTTTATAAACTTTATCCAATAAGGACGCTTTTCTTTCTCTGAGTAACAGTGTCACTAAAGCCACATTAAACTTACTTGGGGACAGTTTCATCAGCATTTGCTAACTCATTTCCCTCTCACTCCTTTACGTACAAGAGTCCACAACATTTCTGTTATGAAAAGTGTCTTGCTTACGGCATTTGTGCTATCCATGACCTTTAAAGGCATCATATTCTAAGTGCCCGTCTGGGTCCCTGTATCAGAAGCAGTGACAATAATATATTACACTGATTAGTGGCAGCAGAAATTATAATGTGAAAAAAAAAATGGAATATAGCCCTTAAATATGGAACTTCCTTATTGGGTTTTCTTGCTTTTATTCAACACTTATTTTGGGGGCACTTCATTCAGGGGGTTCTAAAATGCAAATGCCTGGATCAGGACCTTGTACACTCAGATTCTGAAGTCTAGTATATAGCCCAGGCATATGTGTTTCTAAAACACACAGCTTATCTTTGGGATCAAAAGCTGAAATCCACAACTTAATAAGCTGAAATCCACAAGTTAATACATACTAAGCACTGTGCTTGGTACAGGGGATAATTTCAAGAAACTCACAGGCTAAAGCCAGGGAAACACAAACACAAAATCATAGCTGAGAGAGCTAAATATTATGAAAGAATTAAGTACAGGGTGCTAAGGCTGCAAAACGGGTGCATCTAACATAGCTTAGAGGATCAGAAAAGACCTGTAGAGTGTAAGTAGAAGAAAACCTGGCAAAATAAATAAGCATTTGCCAAGCAACAGGAAGAGCAAATGGGTACAGGAAAGCCATTCCAAGCAGGGGAGCAGCATCCGCCATGGCTTGCAGTAAGAGAGCAGGAACTGCACACAGTTCAGTATGCCATCCCAAACATGCCTTCTCAGAGCTAGAAAAGGATGGGGTTGCAAACCAAAGCCCGTGGGCTAGCCACCTGTTTCTGTACATATTGTTGCTTTGAAACACAGTCTCGTCCATTCACATAATGAATGCCCATGGCTGCTTTTACAATACAGCAGAGTTAAGTAGGTGAGACAGAAACTACACGGTCCACAAGCATAAAATGTTAGTTATCTGGCCCTTAAGAAAAAGACTGCTCATCTCTGGTTTAGGATTTGAAAGGGAGTATGGCAATATTCATCAATAACAGCAGCTAACCTTTATTGAGTGTTACTATGCACTGTGTGCTACAGAAGGCACTTTTCATGTACTAACATTTAATTATCATAACAATCCCAAATGTTGTCACTATGAGCCAACTTTGCAGATGGAGAAAGCACTAACTGGTGAATACAAAAAGCAACATGAGTCTGCAAGATTCCACAGCCCAAACTCTTAACCACTCTGTTATGAAAGATAAATTCAGCTCATGAAAGGTCTTATACATTGGGCAAATTACTTGAACACTGTCCTGAAGATCTTAAGTAGGATTTGCATGGGCTAGCTGCTGGGTGAAGACTGCAAATAAGAGGCTTACAGAAATACATGGAAAAAAACAATGGAATGAAAATCCTAGCACCAATGGCTAGGATTAAAGGTAGATGGAGACATGATTTTAAAAATGTGAAGCAACAGACCAAGATTATTGATGTGATTTACTGAACGAGGGAAGACGAGCAAAAAGTTAAGAAAATGCAAGTTTGGACAACTGTGTCGATGACAGTGGATCACTCACAGAGAGAGATAATATGGGAAGAAGAACAATGTAAAGGCTATGTTTAATTTTGTATTTGTGGAGATTCAGAATTATCAGTAGCAATACATTAAAGAGTGGCAAAGAAATATTTAATATTTTTATTCTTACCTCTAAAGTTTTCAACAAAGTTTGTGTTACATAGGTCTTTCCACTGGCAGTATGTCCATAAATAAAAATGGATGGAAAGCTGAAATGATGTCTCTAAGGGGAGAAAAGACAACGACAAATATGAGGCTGCACGTACAAAATAGAAAATAAACACTTATCAACTTGTGAGAAAGTTGTCTGTGGAAAAGTAAAATATTAAATCCAAATTCCTAACAGTGAGCAGACTGTGGATGCGTCAACACACTTTGAACTTACTTGAATTCAACTCTAAGCACTTTGTTATGAAATTAAAATTTCTATAACATTATATTTGGCATAATTTATAATGTACTATATGTTTACATTTTTATTATTGTAAAGATTTACATATATCAACTTGTACTTTCAACTTTATAGGAGATTTAAGGAATTTTTCAAGAATAATTTTGTTCATAATCCATTTTGATATTACTCCTTCTTAAAGAATATAATCTCTTGTGAGGCTACAACGTGACTATACATTTTAATGCTATGAAACTAAGTATACATAATCAAAAGGTTAAAAGGAATTTGAAAGTCCTCATTCTCAGGAAAACTTATAGACTAATTCTGAACAATGCATACTCACTGATACTGGCATAAATGCATACATTAGATCACATAAAACACTAATAAAATCTGCAGAGCATTTATTTCAAAATACATATTTGCAAGATCTTCCTGAAGTACATTCAGTTTGCAGCCCAGAGAAAAGTAAATATTGTCAAAGGTCTCTCTGGTCTAATCAATACTACGAATACTTACACTTCATTCCTTCAATGAACACTTTCATTAGATACCTACCGAATGCTGAAAACCATGAGGTACTGAAGAGTACACATATCAGTAAAAGCCATTATCTACTTTGGAGGAAATTAATAGTCTACAGTTTTTAAATAATTAGAAGAAAATTAGATTATTTTTAATAACACATTTTTTTTTTTGAGACAGAGTCTCGCTCTGTCACCCAGGCTGGAGTGCAGCTGCATGATCTCGGCTCACTGCAACCTCCGCCTCCCAGGTTCAAGCGATTCTCTTGCCTCAGCCTTCTGAGTAGCTGGGATTACAAGCACACACCACCACGCTCAGCTAATTTTCGTATCTTTAGTAGAGATGGGGTTTCACCATGTTGATCAGGCTGGTCTTGAACTCCTGACCTCGTGATCTGTCTGCCTTGGCCTCCCTAAGTGCTGGGATTACAAGCGTTAGCCACTCCACCCGGCCTATTTTCTAATAATACATTTTTTAAATAATTACAAGAAAATAAGATTATGCAATTTCCATGAGAAAGTTGGGTCTCTATCACTGATTACAGCAACAGTCACAGACATTTATTACATTCTATTCACTAAGTTAAATATTTTTTACAAAACAAATCAGGAACTCAGATTTATGTAGGTAAAAGACTTTCTAAATGGCATACAGCTATGGCAAAAACAGCTCAACTGCTAAAAACAGACTAAAAATATACTGGAATTGGATAGGTATTATAATACATGAATTCTTTTCTAAAGTTTATATGTGACAATCTTATAAATTAACTGGCTCAAAAATTCTGTCTCAGCAGGGTGTGGTGGCTCATGCCTGTGATCTTGGCACTTTGGGAGGCCAAGGTAGGTAGATCACTTGAGTTTAGGAGTTCATTTGGGAAATGCAGTGAAACCCCATCTCTACAAAAAATACAAAAATAGCCAGGCTTGGTGGCACACATCTGTGGTCCTGGCTACTTGGAGGCTGATGTGGGAGGATCACTTGAGCCCAGGAGGCAGAGGCTGCAGTGAGCCAAGATCATGCCACTACATTCCAGCATGGGAAAGAGAGCCAGACCCTGTGTCGCAAAAAACAAACAAAAATTTCTGTCCCTAGAATTAAATGCATGTTGCTGAGCATCTCTGCTATCCATTACATTTTTGTTGCCTAATAATACCTTATTACATCTTTCTTATTTGTTACCAGAATTATGTTGAACTGTTCCATTGTTATTTAACCTTTCACCTTTATAAATCTCGCTAACATAAACTGCAATAAGCTAGTGCCTGACACAGAAAAGGTGCTCAATATTTATTTATTGAACAAATAAATGAATACTCTTAGAAATATGAACCAATTTTTTATAGTTCTTTGCTACAGTTCTTTGGATTTCCCAGATGCACAGCACCTTGCAGAAATGTGATACTAATATTATCAAACTTAATTTTCATTAGGAGCAAAGGTCAAAAACCTTCCTGTGATCCACCACTAAGTCAAAACTACTCATTCCTATTTGTCAATGTTCTTTTTCAGGAGGAGCATTTCTGGTTGGAGTGATCTGCATTCCAGAGATGAAATTCAGAGAACATAATCAAGAAAATAATACAGATAACTATAATTGAAAGCATTATAAATAGAAAATTAATTGAAGATGCAGTTGTTGACCCCTAACTTCCCTAAATAATGTGTCCCTTTAGACAGAGGGTAGCACTTTTCCACTAATGCCTCATAGGCCACCTCAAATTACCATGCAGTGTTTCTAGTTGGATGAAAGTAACTTATTGTATCTTTTCTATGTTTAGATACATTTAGATGCATACTTATCACTGTGTTACAACTGCCTACAGTATTCAGTATAGTAGCACCATTGCACAGGTTTATAGCCTAGGAGGAATGGGCTACACCATACAACCCTAGGTGTATAGCAGGCTACACCACCTAGGTTTGTGTAAATACACTTTATGGTATTCACAGCGACGAAATTGCCTAGCGATGCATTTCTCAGGACGTATCCCCCTCATTACGTGACAGCAACGGATAACTGTAGTTAAAAAAGCTAATCAGAAGATGGGGGTATGAGTATGACCCTAAATTCTCATTCACTCTCTTCGCAGGTAAGATCCAAGTTTCATTAATTCCAATTCTGATTAATGAATCTGAATCAAGAAGCACACCAAAGACCACCAGCAAATAAGTCAAAAATAGGTTAAATTTTGAATTGGTGAATGCTACCCTCTGCCTATTGAAAGGACTCCCTACTTATGTTCATTCAGAAAAGACAAACATCCTCTCTAGGGCATCCTGTGAACTATCAGTTACAGAGAAAAGTTTACACTAGACCTCTTTGGAACTTTTACAATTCTGGAAAAGCCAGTGAATTTTTAAACCCGAAGCACTGCTTTGGCCCTTAGTGGCCTTGAAAACAACCACCTCCCTACACTTGACTTACTCCAACTACCTCACAGAAACGTGCGAACCTACATTTGAATAAATAACACTCTGAAAACACAACTGTTACATAAATGTCATCAGGTTGGGGTAAGATAATGAGCAACTTCTAGCAGCTACTGTGGGCAAACTTCTCAGAAGTGCAGCGTGTGTCAAACACATCTTGGGCAACGTCAGGTGGTGCAGGCTGGTCCTTCTTGGACAGTCTCCTCTTAAATAATCGGAAGAGACTGTGGGTGAAGGTGCAGGGCAGCCCCACAGCACCCCTATCTCAACGTAAAAACGGCCTTTTGGCCCTCAATCCAAACAGGAAAAAGAGTATTGGAACAGATAGCAAGACTACGGAAACGTCTGCCTCGAGTATCTGGAAGACAGTTTAACTACAATACCTCTCCAAACAAGGACTGCAAGGTGGACACTTGAGACTCGCGACAAAGCACCACGTTTTCCAAGTGGGTCATTCTGCCGGACAACGCCGCAAAGGACAGTGCAGCCAGCGCACAGGCCCCTAACACAAGCAATAACCTCGCTAGGTCCAGCGGCCCGCGCTCCCGCCGGAAACCGGACCCGCCGCGTCGTGGGAGGAGCCGGCGCTGCCTGGCGGCGGCGTGACGACAGCAAATGCGCCGAGCGTCGCCGCCGCTCTAGTCTCGCGGATAGGCTCGCTTTCTCGCTGGTCCAGGGTGCGCAAGGGTTTATCGCGGGCCTCTGCTTGGTGGGGATTTCAGGCCGGGGCTTTTCTCACTCAAAGGTCGAGAAGACGAAGCGGAGATGGGCGAATGGGGAAGATGTGGGAGGAGTTAAGGGGGTCCTGTGGCCTTTAATGACCCGAGACCCCGTGCTTTAGGTTTCCCGGCTGGAAGCCCCAAGTTAGAAACCTTGAGTGCCTTGGAAGACGGACCGGGAGCTGGGGCCCTTAGAGTGACGTGGAAGGCCGACTTAGGAGACTAAATATGGTCAAAAGATGGGTTTTCTTCCTAACGAGAAAGTGGGAAATTAGTGGCGTTGAGCTCACAACAGGATGTAATAGGGTTTAATGAACAGCTTGGAATTACGGGTTTTGGTGCAAGCTTGAAACCAGATGTGGAAGGCCTCTCATTCCTAATTGGAGGATATCGTAGTGTGTGTGGTGAGGTTAACAGTAAAAATAATGCTACTTTTAGCATAAGACTTTAACGTGTATTTATTCGTGGGACACCTATAGCAACTAACAGTAGAATATTCTGGAAATAAGATAAAGAAGTAGACAAATGCATGGTGGAAGAGAGCTAGGCATCCTGAAACCCCTGGGTTAGGACCACTGAGTCAGCTGCTGAATAGTGGGACTTTGGAATCGTTGAGCCTCAACTTCCTTATCTATAAAATACGGATAATACTGGCTAGCTTATTGCTAGGAGTAAAAGATGCTGTACATACTACCTGCTACACATAAATTTTAAATTGTGGACTTCAGTCTGCTCATAGATTGTAGATCAGAGTCTTATATTTGTAACTGTCAAAGGATATTTTGAGAATTGTGGTCTATAACGCATTAGCTAGTCAAAATCATGTTTTTCACGCAATAATTCAAAAGCATCTGCCCAGTTACTTTTAATAGAGAATTCTAAAGGTTATAATGGGACCATCCATCAAATTTCAATGTCTCCAAGGGAAGTTGGCGTTTGCTACTCTCCCAAGACTTACACATCTGTAATAGTATGTATATAATGTATACATACATTATAATCATAACACTACATCTATAGCATTCAGTAAAACTAATTGTCTAAAATGTTAGTCTCCCTCTCTATATACTTTATGAGGGCAAGGAATACTGTCTTCACAGTTCAGTTTCCAGCATATACTGTTATACCTGGCAGATAAGTAATAAACAGTCAGATAGGCTGGGTGCCTAGTGTGGAAAGTGGAATCAATTTGATTTGTTAAAAAGACTATTGCAATGTCCCAAACAGTAAATAATAATGGCTTCAATAAACGGTGGGATTGGTGAGAGGGAATGGTAATTAAGGTTCATTAAACAATGTGGCAGACACTGTGATAGATATATTACTCCCATTTAAATTTTAAGAATATATAATAGAGATACCATTCTTGTTTCACATATGGAAAAATAAGATGAGGTTAGGTAATTTATCCAAAGGTTTATAGTTCATACTTACTTGAACTTAGATCTGGTTAATCCTAAAACCCTTAATCTTTTTACTACCCATACTGGGAATGGGCTAAGTCAGAGAAATTTAGAAGTATATTTTATAGAACTCAGTAGCTGTTTGTAAGAGATGAAGGGAGTAGTCACAGAGACTAGCATTTAAGTTTCTGATATAGGTGATTTTAGGTTTTACCAGTCGTGAAATAAAAAATAAGGAACACAGATGAAAAGCCAGATGGGAAAAAAAAGGAGCAGGTTTATTGATTTAGTTTTATCTTTATGGGATAAGAAATGACCAAAATGAGTTTGTTATATTAAATGTGAAGTGTCTGCAAAATAATCAGATAAGTCCAGTAAAAATGAGATCTGTAACTTGAGAGAGAAGAGCCCAGAGGAGACGCAGAAATCATTGTATAGGCAGTTGAGCCAGTTCTCTAAATGAGGTTACTCATGGGTGTTTGTTTCATGGATTCCACTGAATTATTTAAAAGTAGATAACTAGGACTAGGGAATAGAAGGTGATTTTCTCAACTGGATAAAGAGCATCTGTGAAAAAAACTACAGCCAACATCATAATTAAACGTGAAATACTGATGCATTACCCCCTACGTTTAGGAACAAGGCAAGGGTGTCTGTTCTCACCCCTCTGTGCAATATTGTACTGGAGGTTGTAACGAGTGCAATAAGAAAAAGAAATTAAATGCACCCAGATTTGAAAGAAAAAAACTGAATTTATTTGCAGACAACATGATTGTTATGTAGAAAATCTGATGGATTCTACAAAAAAGTTACTAGAACTAATAAGTGAGCTTTGCAAGGTTTCAAGATGTAAGATTAACATAGAAAAAATAGTATTTCTATTTTCTAGCAATAAGCAATTGGGAATTGAAATTTAAAATAACAGCATAATTTCAGTAACAAAAATTATTAAATACTGAAAAATAAGTCTGACACATGTAACACATGCTGAAAACTACAGAATATTACTGAGAAAGAAGATATTATTTTAAAATAGAGTGATACCATGTTTAAGACTCAGACTCAATTTTGTTAAAATTTGTCACTTTACCCCAAACTGATGTGTAGATTCAACACAATCCCAGTGTTGAATCCATGCATAATAATAAATAAAATAAAATGGGTTTCTTGTAGACAGTGTATACAGTTGCCCTTTTGTATCTGTGGTTCCACATGCATGGATTCAACTAATAGGATCACAAAATCTTAGTGTGCTCTCTCTCTCTTTTCTTTTTTGTTAGAAAATATCAAGTTAAAAATAGGCTCGGCCAGACGAAGTGGCTTACACCTGTTATCCCAACAATTTGGGATGCCAAGGCAGGCGAATTGCTTGAGCTTAGGAGTTCGAGACCAGCCTGGGCAACATGGTGAAACCTCATCTCTATGAAAAATACAAACATTAATCAGCCATTGTGGTTTGTGCATGTGGTCCCAGCTACTTGGGAGGCTGAGGTAGGTGGATCACTTGAGGCTGGAAAATGGGGAATGCTGCTTTACTACAGCAGGGATGAAATCCTAGGGGATTGAAGCTATCTCCTTTTGCTGAGTTAGTTCCTGGCTGGTAGTCACAAGACCACATGAGCCAGTTTCTTGGTATGGGTTGCCAGTCCAGGTGGTGCCGGCTGGTCCATCAGAATGCAGCGTCTGGAAAATATCTCAAACACCAATCTTAGAGTTTACAATGGTAGTGTCATCTGTAGGAGAAATTAAGGTTACAAATCTTGTGACCTCTAGTTACCTGTCTCCTGAATCATATTTCTAAGCTTGTGGCTAATTTGTTAGTTTTACAAAGGCAGTTTTAGTCCCTGAGCAATGAGGGAGTTAGTTTTGGGAAGGGGCTGTTAACATAAATTCCTCCCATAGTTAGCTGGGCCTACACTCAGGAACAAACAAGGGAAGCTTGGAGGTTAGACATAAGATAGAATCAGTTAGGTTAGATTTCTCTAACTACTAAAATTTTTGCAAAGGCAGTTTCAAACATAGATATTTCATTTCGCTTAAGTAAAATATAGGAGTGTGATTGCTGGGTCATTTGATAAATATATGTTTAGGTTCACAAGAAATTGCCAAACTTTTTCCAAAGTGACTGTACTGTTTCACATTCCCACTGGCGATTATGGGAATTCCAGATATTTCACATCCTTATCTTGTTACTTTTTTCCTACCTGTGTTCTATTTTAAAATGGGTTTCTTCACATGGACACGGAGGGTAAACATCACACACTGGGGCCTGTCAGGGGACGGGAGGCTAGGGGAGGGATAGCAGGGGGTGGGGTTTTTAAGGTAAGTAAATAAATAAAATAAAATGGGTTTCTTGAAGGTAGTGTATATAGTTGCCCTTTTGTGTCTGTGCATGGCTTCAACTAATAAGATCAAAAAATATTAGGGAAAAAAAAAGGAACAGTATAACAATACAAATAAAAAGAATAAAAGAATACAGTACAGCAACTACTTATATAGCTTTTATATTGTTTTGGGTATTGTAAGTAATCTAGAGATGATTTGTACAATATACAGGATGGTATGCATAGGTTTTATGCAAATACTGTAGCTATTTTATATAAGAAATTTAAACATCCACAGATTTTGGTATCCGTGATGGTCTCGGAACCAATGCCCCACAGATACCAAGGGACAACTGTAGTGAGAGCTTTCTTATTTATCCTTATTTATCTAATCTGACAATATCTGTGTTTCAACTGGTATGTTCAGATGATTTATATTGTCTGAACTATTTATATAGTTGAACCGAAATCTCTCATCTTACTAGTTGTTTCCTATTTGTTTCATCTGTATCTTTTTTTTTCTCTTTTTTTGCTCCTTGCTTTTAGGTTACTTGAGCATTTTTAAAAATTACATTTTGCCTCTGCTTTGGGCTTATTACTTACGCCAGTTTTTAATGTTGTTATCATGTTTGCCCTAGGGTTTATAATATATATGTTTCATTAACCACCATCTACCTTTAAATATATTAAACCACTTCAAGACTACTGTAAGAACCTTACAACAGTATACTTTCAATTCTCACTCCTATCTTTTGTGCTTTTGTTGTCGCATCTTTTACCTTTTATGTTATAGAAACCCAAAATATGTTGCTACTAGGCCAGTGCTGTGCAGTAAAGCTTTCTGTTTTGTCCAGTGCAGTCCTCACTGGCCACATGTGGCTGTTGAACTCTTGAAATGTAGCTGCTTATAACAATGGACTGAATTTTTAGCTTTTATTTTTAATTTTTAATTAATTTAAATTATATATTGCTGCCTTTGGCTAGTGACTAGTATATTTAATGGTACAGTTTTAGATAAATATATTTAGAATGACTAAAATAAAAAATAAAACAGGAACTGGACACAGTGACTCATGCCTGTAATCCTAGCCCTTTGGGAGGCTGAGGAGGGAAGATCACTCTAGACCAGGAGTTTAAGACCAGATTGGGAAACATGGGGAGACCCCAACTCTACAAAAATAAAAATAAAAAACTTAGCCAGGCATCGTGGTGTGCACCTGTAGTTCCAGCTATTTGGAAGATCTAAGGTGGGAGGATCGCTTGAGCCAGGGAGATTGACACTGCAGTGAGCTGTGATTAGATGACAGAGCAAGACCTTGTCTCAAAATAAATAAATAAAATAAATAAGGCTTTTATATGAACATTCATTTAATCATTTCTAGAATTTTAAAATTTCTTTTAGTAGATCCAGATCTTTGCCTAGTATTATCTTCCTTCTGCTTAAATAATTTCAATGTTTGTCTTAAGGTAGGTCTGCTGTTAACAAATTCTCTCATCTTTTTTTTTCACCTTTATTTTTAAAAGATATTTTAGCTGAGTATATAATTCTGGGTGAGGATGGATTTTTTGCAGCATCTGAAGTTGAAACTATGTTGTCTTCTGCTGTGGACACCTTCAAGGTTTTCTCTTTATTTGGTCTATTGTTCAATAGTTTGAATATGATGGGTAAAGGTGTATTATTTTTTATTTTTTCTGTTTTCCTGCTTGGGTTATCTCTGAGATGTTTAGGTCTGTGATTTGATTCTTTCATTATTTAAAAAAAAATTAGCCATGATCTCTGCTCCTTTCTCTCTATTCTCTTCTGAAATTCCAATTACAAGTATGTTATACCACTTGTTGATGTCCCACAGTATTTATATGTTCTATTCTGATGTTCCCTTCCCCTCCATACTCTATTCTCTCTGTTTTTCAGTTTGGGTAATTTCTATTGACCTATATTCAGATTCATTGATTGTTTCTTCCACTTTGTCAAGTCTACTGATGAACACATCCAAAGCATTTGCCATCTCTGCTACAATATTTTTTATTTCTAATATTTTTATCTCACTCTTCTATAGTTTCTATTGCCATTGAAATTTCCATCTGTTCATTTCTACCTTTTCCTCAGAGTCCTCTCCTCTCTCCTCATCTCCTCTCCTCTCCTCTTCTTTCTTGTCTTTTCTTGAGACAGAGTCTGACTCTGGAGTATAGTGATACAGTCCTGTCTCCCTATGACCTCCACCTCCTGGGTTCAGGTGATTCTCCTGCCTTGACCTTCTGAGTAGCTGGGACTACAGGCACATGCCACCATGCCCAGCTAATTTTTTTGTGTTTTTAGTAGAGACAGAGTTTTGCCATGTCGGCTAGGCTGGTCTTGAACTCCTGGCCTCAAGTGATCTGTCTGCCTTAGCCTCCCAAAGTGCTGGGATTACAGGCACCTGGCCCAGATTCTTAAACATATTGATGAAAGTTATTTAAAATTCTCTGTCTAATGGCTGAAACATCTGGATCAATTGAGTCTCACTCTGTTGATTGGTTTGTCTTAGTCAGAGGCTTGCTTTTTGTATTTAAAAAAAATTTCATGTCCCATAAGTTTTTATTCAATGCTATACATCATGTGTAGAACAGTAGAGATTGGGGTAAATGCAAGTTGAATGCTTCTTGTCTGAAATTATTGGGACCAGAAGTGTTTCAGATTGTGGATTTTTTTTTTCAGATTTTTGAATATTTGCATTGTACTTCCTGGCTGAGATCCAAAATCTAAAAATCTGAAATCAGAGATTCTCTAATGGGCATGTCTTCAGAGTTTCAAATTTGGAATGATCAGTGCCTAGTAATGCCTTTTCAAGTAGGTATTAATGTGTGACTGCATCAAGTCAAAGTAGTCCCGAGTGAGCTGCATCTGGGGCTTCTTGTTGCTATGGTTACTTTCAGCTTCAAGATTTGTGTAATATTTCCTTATCCTTAGGGTGGAAGCTGGGTGATGACAGGGTTTGCTGCCTCTCTGCCAAAGGCTTAGGACTTTTGTTTTATAAAGGACAAAGTTCAAGGCAGAGCTTTATTCATTTCCCAATTTCCAACATTTTCCCACATTCATTTCCCAAAGGATAGGTCGCCACTCCTGTTTCTCCACACTTGCACATCTGAGCGCGGCTTTCTCCTGCTCTGCCCTCAATATTTCTTGTGAGTATCCAGTGAAGTTTCATGGAGATGAGCCTGTGAGCGAGTGTGAGCTCCTTTTTAGTCTGTGGCTTCATGCTAGCCACAGTTGGCCTTTACCAAATCATTAAAAATTTTAGCTGAATGTTTTTGCCTGCTTGTATGGCAGCTGCCTCTTTTCCTCCGATATTCTGCCATCAGTGACTCATCTCTCCTTCGGGAAGCCTGTCTTTCTTTGGATTTTAGGCTACTTGATTTCCTTGTCATTTTTTTGTTATTGTTATTTTTTGAGTTGGAAACTTACTATGTCGCCCAGGCTGGAGTGCAATGGTGCAGTCTTGGCTCACTGCAACCCCCGCCTCCTGGGTTCAAGCGATTCCCCTGTCTCAGCCTCTCGAGTAGCTGGGATTACAGGCATATGCCACCATGCCTGGCTGATTTTTGTATTTTTAGTAGAGACAGGGTTTCACCATGTTGGCCAGGCTGATCTTGAACTCCTGACTTCAAGTGATCTTCCCTCCTCGGCCTCCCAAAGTGCTGAGATTACAAGTGTGAGCCACCACTCCCCACCTCCATGTCATTTTAGCTCTCTGATAGGTTAAAAAAGAATTACGATTTTTTAGTTTATTTAGTTTTTCTTACCGGAGTATGAGCGATGTTCTTTCCAGATTATTCCACTCTAGGTAATAGTAGAACTCAACTAGATATTTTTAAAATCCAAGCTCACATATCTACTTTTGTGTCATTTTCCTTTTTATTCACCCTCTGTCCTGAGTTTGAACCTTTCATCTAAAGGCTTTCATCATTGACTCAGGCTATATCTTACAGGGAACCAAACCTAAAACATCTACCTATGTAGTCCTGTCCCAGCTCCAATGCTATAAAACTCCCCCAGTTTTCAAAGCCCTTAAGATTCACTATTTTGCAATTGTTATAGCACCTAAAATCTCAATCTTGTATTATGGCTATTTCTGCTTCTGTTTTTTGGGTACCTACAGGATTAAAATACTCAGAGTCATTTATTAATTCCTTCATTGATTAATCTAGCTTTTGCTTTTTTGAGATGGTTTTTTATTTATTTTTTTAGAGACAGGGAGGGTCTCTGTCACCCAGGCTAAAGTGGAGCAGCTACTCACCCTTGCAATCATAACGCATTATGGCCTCTAATTCCTCAGCTCAGGTGACCCTCCTGCCTCAGCATCCCAAGTAAATGGGACTATAGGCATTTGCCACCATGCCTGGCTAATCTAGCATTTACTGAGGACCTGTCATGCTAGAGTGCCAGAGTGTGACCAACAGAGATATGGTAATTGTTCTCACGAAGCTTACAATCTAGTGGGGAAGACAGACAATGAAGATGTAATTAGAAGCTTACTGGGCACTATAAATGCAAAGCTTCAGTAAACAGAAATATCAACATAGAATAAATGAGAGGTTGAATAAATGTATAAATAATCCCTTCTCCACAATTATTTATCTCTCTTCTTTGTATTACATTTCACCTAAAATATAATGCTTCTTACGTTCCTGATCATATTATTCTAGAATTTTACCATAAAATAGCTGCCAAAATATTTTTTATAAAACTTATTTGTTTGACAAATGATCAAAAAGCAGCTGTAAGCATTGATTTTATATTGCAAGACCACAGTCTCCAAAGCTTCAAATTCCCTGAGAGCTACTAACATATATTAGAAGTCTTGTATAATATTACATTGACTAGGCCAAATATTTTGAAATTTGTCTCAACTCGAATTTATTTCACTATTTCAATGAAAAAGATTTTTAAAAATTATACCATAATAGAAAAAGAAAGTAATAAGACAATGTAATAAAACTATATTCAAAAGTGATTTATATAATGAAATAGAAAATTCAATATCACAGTGAAATTAAATCAATATTAGATTGAAAAGCAATTCAGTTAACTTTTCTACTGCAACAGCCAGATCAATTATTTTTACATTACTTCTTTTTAAACTTTCAACATTGCGTTTCTAAAGAAAAATTTATCAGACAGGCTAATTTAACATTTCTTAAAAGACATATTCACTCTACAAGTAAATATTCATGAAAACATTTTTATTCAAAAGATAAATAATAAAGCATAGGATCTAGACTTCAATAGATATGGGTTAGGATCTTGGTTTTGATGCTTCTTAACTTTGATTTTAGGCCTTGGTTTCCTCATTTGTAAAATTGAGGGGAAGGGGAATAAAAATAACATCCATCTCACAAGGCTGACATCTCTGTATTTCCAGGAAGATTGATCTCTGACCACACTGAATTTCCACAACAGTCTTATCTTTCATTAGAATACAAGCACCGGAAGTGAAGACAGTGATTTTTGTTGACTTTGTTCAATGCCATGTCTCCACCTGCAAAATAGTGACTAGTACATATAAGGAGCTCAGATAGTATGTGTTGAGTGAATGTATGTGATATGTTTAACCTGGTGCCCATCACATGGCAACTGCCCAGCAAATATTATCATTGGGTAACATAAATAATAATTTATTTTATTGATTTATTAACCTTACCAAAACCAAACTTTAATTCTTACCCTGCTGTTCCTATAGCCTTTTCATCTCATTAAATTGGCAGTACATTTTTCCAGTAATTCAGGCCAAAAAATTTTGAAGTCTTATATTTATTTCTCTTTTTGCTCAGTACTTCACAAATCTCTCATAAGTCCTGACTCTACCTTTCAAGTATTGTTGTGAGACATTGCTCCCATGGTCTCTCAGATTTCTGCATGTCTTGTGATTAAGCCACTGACTGCCCTTTCTTTAGGACTGTGTCTTCCAGGATGTTTATCTACTAAACAGTTTTGAAAGCTAGAGATAGTGTTTCCCTCTGGAGAACAGGAGCAGACATGCAATTCTGTCCAGTATGGTAAAGATAATGTCTCCCACATAAGCCAAGAGCAGGCATGTCTACTGCCCATTGTGAAAGTTTCAGGTGTCCCAAGCTCAAGGTTTCTTCTCTTGCAACAAAATCCACTGTAAAGATGTGCAACTGTCATCATCTTTGTTTTGTTGCCCTGTGGGAATTGGGGTTTGGAGAACTGACACAAAAATGCTGATACTGGGACATGCAACCAAATGCATAGATCATAGAAGACTTCCTAGAGGAAATGATATCTATTATGAATAATGAAGTATATGTAGGAGTTACTGAGTGAGAGAACAATGTGCAAAAGTTCAATACTTAGAGCATGAAAACATTGGGATACCTGTGGGGCTTTCAGCAGAGCCCGACTGTTGGGTACAAGGTAGAGAAAAGAAGATGGAAAAAGACTGAAAAAGAATGTATAAAAAAATAGAAACCTGGGGAGATAAGGGTGTCGTGGGCAATAACAGTCTTGTGTGCCATGACATGGGGTTTAGATATGATATAAAGATCGTGAGTGGCCATTGAAGGATTTTAAGCATGGATATTTGCATCTTGGAAAGATCACAGTATTGAGAACGTTGAAAATGGCAGAATTAGAAACACAGAGACTTTTAAAATCTCTTACTTGGTAAACTGATTTAGAATTTATAAGGAATTCAAATAGGAAATGGCAGAAGTAGGGTCACATTAAGGACTCAATTTGCAAAGATTACGATGTATACTACTGTACCCTATGTGTATGTCAAATAAAAACTATATTGAGCCATAAAAATAAATGCAAGAAAAGTCAATTATGTTCTGATATTTTCTTACATTAAATATATTTTTTTGATATTTCAAATATTCCATTATTTCCAATTGTTGTTTGTTTCCTTGATTCCTGATGTTTTGGAGAAATTATTTGACAAAGATTAAGGATGACTTTCTCCTCCTTGCAAAGGTGTAAATTAATTATCTGGTTTGAAAGACTCAGAATTTTAAGCAACATAAATTAGTCAAAATTTTTTTTCTTTAATAGACAAGATTTTTTTAATAGACAATATTTCCCAGGCTAATTTTGAACTCCTGGCCTCAAGCAATCCTCCTGCCTCAGGCTCCTAAAGTGCTGGGATTATAGGCATGAGCAACCATGCCCAGTCCAGACAAAGGGCTTTTATGCAAAGTCCTTTTCTTCTTCTTTAACATTTTTGTTCAGTAACAGTTAGATATTATCTACATGCTGGTTTCTTAGTTTTCTACTGGTAAATTTTCTTTTTTGAAACTATTTCGTAATTCTAAAAGTCAATTCCTCTCCTGCCCTCTGTGTAGCTAATAATGTTCTATTTACAGTTAAACTCTGTAGACATGATCTGGTCATTGCTTCCCTAGGGAGGAGGCTGCAAAGTAAATGCCTCTTTTTTTACATTTGAGTTGATCCACAGTGAGACTGTCTAAGTATGGTGCTTGTCCTTTCTTATTTGGGGCTTTTGGAGATGGGCTTACTCTACTGCTTATCAGAAACATGACAAAGTAACAAGTATATGGGAAATCCCAAGACTGAGTAAGATGAAAGGATTCTGAAGAACATTTGCTATTTTAATTTCTTCCACTTGTAGTAATGTATTAATTATTTCTTAGAAAGAGGACATTATAGATCTTTCAGTAATTTATGGTCTTCTGTTATCTGTTTATCAGTGTTCATCTTTTTCTCAGATGAACATGTTATATAATTCTTACATGACAAACAGCCTAGATTCTTGGCCAGTGAAGAATTTCTGAGGGCTCCCTGGAACCCCATGCTGTGCTAGTGCCTTACTCCTGCAGTAAAGCTGTTAGATAAACCAACCCCAGGGAGAGTAAAAGAGGAGAAATACACAGATTTGAGAGCAATTTAGATGGTATAATAAAACTTGCGTGGTTAAAGAGAGGGAGAGTACAACAATGACTGCCAGGATACTGAGTGGAGCAGTGGCCATCACTGAAGTCAGGAATACTAGGAGAGGGAAAATAAATTCTTTTTCAGGCAGGTAGAATATGAGGGGCCTGGAAAACATCCAAATGGTGATGCCAAGTTAGCTAAGTGATTCTGGAACTTGGGAAAGCCATTTGAGCTAAACACTTAGATTTAGGAGTCATTAACACTTAAATGATTGTGAAATTCATGTGATAAGTGAAATCACTCAAGGAGAAAGGATAGAATGAGAAGAAAAAAGAAGGAGAATATGGAGACCTGAAAAACGTTAACATTCAGAAATGAGCAAAAAAAAAAAAAAAAAAAAATAGAGGAGTATCAGATGGAGAAGGCCTAGGCAGCCAGAGAAATTACAGAAAAATCAGGAATGAAGAAAGAGGTGTCATAAAAACTAAGAAAGATTTAAGAAAAAGGGAATAATCAGCAGTGTTAAATGATGCAGAAGGTCAAATGAGACATGTACTGGGAATTGTATTAGTCCATCCTTGCATTGCTATAATGAAATATCTGAGACTGGGTAATTTACAAGGAAAAGAGGTGTAATTGGCTCACAGTTCCACAGGGTATACAAGACACATGGCAGCATCTGCTTCTGGGGAGGCCTCAGGGAGCTTTTACTCATGTCAGAAGGCAAAGCAGGAGTAGGCTGTCTTCACAGGGCTGGAGCAGCAGTAAAGACAGGGGGGAGGTGCCACATGATAACTCAACTCACTGACTGTCATGAGAACAGCACTAAGGAGAAGGTGCTAAACCATTTATGAGAATGCGAAACCATCTCCTGATGGTGCCAAACCATTCATGAGAAAGCGCATCCATGATCCAGTCACCTCCCACCAGGCCCTAGCTCCAACATTGGGGATTATAATTTGATATGAGATTTGTTCAAGGACACAGATCCAAATTATATCAGGAACATGTTACATGTGCTGTTTTGTAGACTGCTTTACTCCTTATAGGATATTGTGAACATGTTTTAATTTCAGTACTACAGATCTGCATTGTGATTTAAAATAGCTACAACAGGCGGGCGTGGTGGCTTATGCCTGTAATCCTAGCACTTTGGGAGGCCAAGGTGGGTGGATCACAATGTCAAGAGATTGAGACCATCCTGGCCAACATGGTGAAACCTCATCTCTACTGAAAAAATAAAAATAAAACCAAAAATTAGCTGGGTGTGGTGCTGTGCACCTGTAGTCCCACCTACTTGGGAGGCTGAGGCAGGAGAATCACTTGAACCTAGGAAGTGGAGATTGCTGTGAGCCAAGATCGTACCACTGCACTCCAGCCTGGCAACAGAGTAAGACAAGACTTTGTCTCAAAAATAGTAATAATACAATAGCTACAACATAGTTGTTACATAGAATTCATTTGCATGGGTGCACCATAATTTATCCAACCACCAACTAAACCTTAAAATTATTCTCAATTTTTCCTTTTATAAAACTTCTTTTGAATATGTTTGTATATAAATCTTGATGTGTTCAATTATTTTCTTAGGTTAAAATCCTAGAATTGGAATTATTAGGATAAACTGTCTATAGAGTTTGAAGACTTTAGATGTATTTACCAAATTGCCTTTCAGGAAGCAGATCCTGAAACTTCTAAATTAAACCAGAAGAGACTGGAAAAGGGGTAGGTGATCAGTAGTGTCACGTGATTCTGGGCAAAAGAAAATGGATATCTAGAGGGAGGCATCTATGGACAGGAACTCCATAAATTAAGATTGAACAATTGCAGGGCCTACTATTGCTGGAAAAATTTCTGTACTTACCAAAGAGGAGGGTGCAGGCATGCCCTCCCCATTCTTAAACAGTATTGACTTGAGTTCTCTCTGAGCCAGAGGCTGCACCATCTGGAGACAGCATGCCAAATTAGGAAAATCCCTCAATTGAGTGGAGGGGGTTGTCAGGGAGAGTGATGAGTTCTGGCTCTAGGCCCAATTTCTTGGGTGTCTGCAGGGAGCTGCAGCTGTAGGGTAGAGAAAGAAAAAGGCAGAGGACTGATAGAAAAACCCTAACTGGATCCACAAAAGTTTCTGGGGCTGGGTAAATTGGAAAGAAAAAAGCTAGAGCAGTTTTTTGGGGCCTGGGGGACCTCTTGGAAGGTCAATGAGGAGGGAAGAAGGCCATGAGGAAGACAATGGGCAAGAAGGTCCTGGGGATGGCGGGGATGGCGAAATTAGATTCTCCTCAGAGATCAGGGCAGTTGTCCTTGCCCTCCAAGTCCACAGCCTCCCAGTCCTAGAAGGTAAGAGTGACCCAGCAGACCTCTCCCTGGCCCCATGCACCCAACCCTGGTGCCGCCCTGCAAACCAGCGCTAGCAGAGAACCAGAGGATTGTTAACCCTGTCGTGTCTGTTTGGACTGGAGGACACGTGGGGTTTGGTCGTCTGCTTCCTCCTCCCTCTCTTCCTGCTCCAGGGGGTTGCTGATGCTCAAAGCGGGGAACACTCTTCTCACCGGACTTAGTTTTGGGTCTTTTGGCTAAATCTTGACAGCTCATCACGACTCCCTGCTGATGACTTCCAGAGTAGAGGGCCAAGTCTGACCAGAATGCAGTCTGAAATGGGAATGAGGGATCGAAATTGAGGGAGCAGTCTCGGCCTGTGGCGCCTGTTCTCTTGCCACAGTCCTGGTTACCGGAGAAAGGACCTCTGCTGATCGGTAGGAGGACAATTCAGATACTGAAAGTAGCGGTGTAGCTACTTGGCTCTGCCACTAGATGTCGCCCTTGGAGTCAAAATAACAACTGGCTCCCTGAGGGCTCCTCACATCACAAGGGAAGGGCCTGAATGTGCCTTGCCCCTCAGGGGAAATAAACCCCAGCTGGTGAATTAGACGTATCCGAACCCCAAAATAAAGGGCTCTGGGGTTTCCAGTGGAAGCAAATAACTGCTCTCTCTCTCCCTTCCTGTGTTAGATATGTGAGGAGAGCTGAGGTTAGAGGGTGGAATGGTGGTACCGCAATGAAAGTATCTGAAAGAGATTCCAGGACTCTCTCCTTTGCCTGAACAATGAACTAGTTTAGGACAGGAGCTACCTTCTACCCGCAACAGGAACGACTGCAAGAGGAAGGTCAGATACCTAAGAAGGAACCACAAATAAACAGCCAGTAGATTTCTGATCTTAACAGTGAAGACCAAGAGAGGGAGACAAGCTACAAAGTGCTGAGAGAATATATCTGTCTTAAAGTTTGTATGCAGAAAACCTTCCTCCAAGAATGAGAACAAAATAAATAAATTATGTAATTTGATAAATAGAAGCTTAGTTTGTCACCAACAAATTCACACGTAAGGAACATATAAAAGTTGAACTTCAAGAAGAATGAAAATGATATGAGAGGGAAGGTCTAAAACGCAAGGAGCAGTGGTAATGACAGTGGTCAACACAGATAAATCTAAAACATTGCACAAAATGATGTTAATAATAGTGATAATGTCTAATATGAAGGATTTGAAAAGGGACAGAACTAAAACATGGGACACAAGTGCCATGAAAGATGACCGGGAACTGATAGGAGTCTAACCATTCCAGAGACTTCCCATAAGGGAATAGGTTAAGATACAGTATCAGCTGTAGACATCAGCACACTTTTTAAAAACATATATTGCTTTATATAAATAAAATCTTACATAAACTTCATAAGAGAAAAAGATAATGTAAATCTGAAAACTCTAGAAGTGTATAAAGTAAAAAGTAGAAATCTCTCCTTATTTCTATGCTTTATACTCCCCAGGTGAAGTATTTTGTTTAAGTGCATACATGCACCCATGTAAACCATTTTTTTTAATGAAAACATTACTCTTCAACTTGCTTTTTTACTTAGGAATAATCATGGACATTGCTCCAATTTAATATATTTGTATCTACCTCGTTCTGTTTAGCAGCTGTATAATGTTTTATTGTCTAAAGGTACTATATATTTTTTTTAAGGAGAATAACTTTTTCTTTTTTAAAAATTTATTTATTTTGCTTTAGATGCATACTATATTTGGCATTTCTCCACATGTTATCCCTCCCCTCCCTCCTCATCCCCCACTGTCTCTCCCCTACCCCCCCCAACTGCCCCCAGTGTGTGATGTTCCTCTCCCTGAGTCCATGTGTTCTCCTTGTTCAACACCCACATACGGTGTTTGGCTTTCTGTTCTTGTGTCAGTTTGCTAAGAATGATGGTTTCCAGATTCATCCAAGTCCCTACAAAGGACAAAAACTCATCGTTTCTTATGGCTGCGTAGTATTCCATGGTGTACCACATTTTCTTTGTCCAGTCTATCATTGATGGGCTTTTGGGTCGGTTCCAGATCTTTGCTATTGTACACAGGGCTGCAATGAACATACGTGTGCATGTGTCTTTAGAGTAGAACAATTTATAGTTCTTTGGGTATATACCCAGTAATGAGATTGCTGGGTCAAATGGAATTTCTATGTCTAGATCCTTGAGAAATCGCCAAACTGTCTTCCACAATGGTTGAACTAATTTACACTCCCACCAACTGTGTAAGAGTTCCTGTTTCTCCACATCCTCTCTAGCATCTGTTGTCTCTAGATTTTTTAATGATCGCTGTTCTAACTGGCGTGAGATGATATCTCAGTGTGGTTTTGATTTGCATTTCTCTAATGACCAGTGATGATGAGCATTTTTTCATATGTTTGTTGGCCTCATATATGTCTTCTTTTGAAAAGTGACTGTTCATATCCTTTGCCCACTTTCGAATGGGGTTGTTTGTTTTTTTCTTGTATATCTGTTTTAGTTCCTTGTAGATTCTGGATATTAGCCCTTTGTCAGATGAGTAGATTACAAAAATTTTTTCCCATTCTGTTGGTTGCCAATTCGCTCTAATGATGGTTTCTTTTGCTGTACAGAAGCTCTGGAGTTTAATTAGATCCCATTTGTCTATCTTGGCTTTTATTGCCATTGCTTTTGGTGTTTTAGTCATGAAGCCCTTGCCTATGCCTATGTCCTGGATGGTTTTGCCTATATTTTCTTGTAGTGTTTTTATGGTGTTAGGTTTTATGTTTAAATCTTTGATCCATCTGGAGTTAATTTTAGTGTAAGGTGACAGGTAGGGGTCCAGTTTCTGCTTTCTGCACATTGCTAGCCAGTTTTCCCAACACCATTTATTAAACAT
>CAUYLG010060376.1:0-17215 GCA_963573385.1 Cacajao melanocephalus | reverse complement strand
TCTGCATGGCTAGGGAGGCCTCAGGAAACTTACAATCATGGCAGAAGGGGAAGCAAACATGTCCTTCCTTACAAGGTGACGGGAGGGAGAAGTGCATGAAAAGGGGGAAGAGCCTCTTATAGAACCATCAAATCTCATGAGAACAGCAAAGGGGAAAGCAGCCCCATAATTCAATCACTTCCCTCCCTTGACACGTGGGGATTACAGGTCCCTCTCTTGACATGTGGGTATTATAATTCAAGATTAGATTTGGGTGTAGACACACAGCCAAACCATATCACAAACCATTTAGTATCATATAATGAAGACAGGATAGATTTATCTGGTGTGGTGAAATGACTGAGATTTTATCTTTATTTTGTCTGGGATATTATCTGATTATATAACCACTTTCAAACTGCTGTGGGTTTTAAGAGATTGAAGCCAAATGTGATGTATGTGCCTAGGAGGCCTGGGTGCTATTAAAGACTCTTGAAGTTGAGTGTTTAAGAGACATTGTTACCTTCTATGTACAACTTGTTCCAAAATTTTCCTGTATTATTTATTTTTTAGGATGTGTTTATGAAGCCTAGATGCTTTGAAGTCCCTGGTAAGTAAATCTATATTATTTAATATTCTAAATTTAGAAATGTTATCAGTAATGTACCTTCATCTTTCTTCCTAGAAATCTGACATTTCAAGTTTTTTTTGTCAGCCTGGATGTTTTCATGAACTCTTAAGTTTAACAGTACAAATAATTTGTACCTGAAGTGTATTCATGGCATGCATGGTCAAGGGTCCGGGGAGTTTGAAGAACAAATAGTATGACACAAACCAGTTTTTAAAAGTAGCCTGAGAACACTTTGTTTTTTAAGGGTTATGGTTAGTGAGCACGGATCTCACATAGGAGTTCCTATGGTTTTATTAACTATTTAAAAAATTAAGCCCACTCTTCCAATTGTACTTTGAAACTAAATAGAAAGATGTACAAAGTAAAAGACTTTGGTATCCCTGAAAATGTCTACCTGCAATGGAAATAAACATATATTTCTCTCACTGATACATGTTTAAGTCCTCAGAGTTTAGTATTAAAAAAATACATTTCCATGTTTTATCATTTTTGACACCTGAGCTCTTGTTAGAAGTTTTGATAGTGTTAATTATGCTTGTGATAGTTGACTATCAATTCACTCTGCAGGAAGCATGAAACGCTCTAGATTTTATAAATAATATCCATTTACTGTATATTTTATGTATAATATCCATTTACTGTATACTTTATGTACTGTGCTTATAATTTTCTTATTTTAGTTCATTGAGTGTGTTTACTAGGAGAGAATATCTATGCTATACATAGACTATTCTATAACATTTTAAAAATCAGGGATATTTATGTGTACTTAAATCAGGGATTGAAAGAATATTCCTTTTCTTGTGTTCCTAGTATTTCTTAAAGCATCATATACTAATTAAATATTTGTTGTATATTTTCTACTATGTTCAACATATTCTGTAAGATGCTTGGAGAAGGAGCAGGGTGTAATAAAAGACACAACAGGTTTCTGTTCTCAGAGGTTTTATCTGGGGCCTTAAGAGGACACTTAGAGAAAGAAAAACACATGGTAGGGAGCCGTGTTTTAGCTTACTGTTATGTAAAGACTGTGGAAGTAGATCTCAGAAGAGGGAGTTGTCGCAAATCAGGGTGGTCAGAAAAGAGTCAATGGAGAAGTGGGAATTGGACTACAAGAAGGTAAAGAAGAGGAAGAGGGAGGGCACAGAGACAAAGCAGGCCTTGAAAATTCTTAGACATCTGGTGACAATGAAAAGGAGTAGGTTGAATTGGTTGAGAGAGCCAGATTTTTGTGAAGAGCACTCCATAATAGGAGAAGAACAATTCTATAGTCATCAGGACAGAAAAAGATAGTCAGGGATGGTCACTGAAGGATGGTCACGGAATAGACTGCAAGAGGAAATGTCTGGGCACAAGACCCAAAAAGGGCTTTACAACAGTTCAGGCTTGCTTTATGAAGACTTGTCCTCTGGTGGTCAGGATGTATCTGAATGATATTAGAAATAAAAACCCACAGAACAATATAAAAATATCTTAAACAATTAAATGTAAAACTAGGGAAGAGCCAAAGGAGAATGATTCTACAATACAGAGTGAATGATACCCCTTTATTTAACTAAGTAAATAACCTTCAAATAATTCCTTATCTCATCATGTTTATAGTTCTTGATGTTTGACATCTGTGTCACAAGAAAATAAATTATCAAAAATTTATTAAAGAAAATATATACACTAAAAATTCCAAAGATGTCTGCTTCATTCCCCACATTCAGTATTGCTGTTTTAAATCTCTTCTTATCCCAAGTATTGTATAATAACTGATATTACATATAATTCTAGAAATCAATAAAAAATTTAGTTCAATAAGAACTGCATTGTGGCTTCAGATGTAAGAAGAAGAAAGATTTATTCAAGAAATCAGTCTTATATCTTGCTGTCTATTTAAAATTCTGGAAGCAGAGATAAGATAATTTACTTGCTTGAAAATCTTTTGTGAACTCTTATTGTCCCTAAAATGAGGTTCAAAATCCTTAGGCAGGTATAGGACAGAGGGTAAAATGTTCAACTCTGGAGGCTAACCAAGTTTCAAATTTTGATTTTCTTACTTATCAATAATATAAGTTTGGGAAAGTTATTTAATCTTTCAGAGCTTCAGTTTGCAACAAAATGATAATAACCACTCATTGAATTATTATGCATATAGGAAGAGATAAGTCACATAATCAGCATATTACATACTAAGCGCTCGATGGGTCTATTATTTTAAGCAGATTTATGTTAGTCTAAACTACCGTCAACTGTCTCCATCATAGTTTTTCTATAGTAGTTTCCTCTGCTGATCTTCATTCTGCTTATCTTATGGTGAAGCTGAATTCTCTTTAGATCCATGGTCTATAATTTCTGCTTCTCTGCTTTAATTTATACTGTATCTCCTGCAAGGTACCCTCTCCATTTCTCACTTCTCACCAAGGTATTTTTTAGGATTCTATGCATCCTTTCAAAGATCAGTTCAAAGATCATTTTCTGAGAAAGAATTTTTCTGATACTACCAGCTCTTCCGATCCCTCACAACAGTTGTGTCTCTTGAGGGTGCTATATAAATCACACTTCTTAGTTGCAAATAACAGAATTCACACTGAATAATTTAGGCAGAAAATAAGTTTATTAAAAGATATTAAACAAGTATAGAAAATATCTGGGGGGCTCAGAGAGTCAGACTTGAAGCTGAGCTAGAAAAAATGTTCACCTGTATTGTAAGACGGGTTTAATGAGAAAACTATTACCATTTCCTCTCTGGAGTATGCTCTGTCAACCATGTAGCCTGGTACTTCTTGCATTAATCAGATTTCGACCACATGCCAGAAATATAGCTGCAAAGGTATGTGAGAAGGCACTACACACACACACACACACAAACACACACACACACACACACACACACACACACACACACAGGTTTTTTTTTTTTAGTTCTCACTTTGGATGAAAGAACTTTGCAGTTTGAGAAATTACCAAAATGAAAGATGTTTAAAGGTGTTGTGTGGTTACAAATGAAAAATGTTTAAACAGACATTTACCACTTAAAAAACCCTTTTATTATAGTAATTTCCAAATACATAGGAAAGTAGAGAATAATAGTGTCATCAACCTCCCTTCTTTCTCTCCATTGACCGCTTACCTCTCTATAACAATCATCAAGTCACAGCCACTCTTGTTTTGTTTTATGACTGTCCCTGCCCACTTCTACCTGCATACAACTCCTCCCATCCACATCTTCTAGTAATTTTGAGGAGAATCCATGCATAACATCATTGCTTCATTACTAATTCAGTTTGTATCTCTAAAAGATAACGAAATGTTTAACAACATAACCACAATACCATTATCACATCTACAGAGCTAATGATAATTCTGTAATGTCAACAAATGTCCAGGCAGTGTTTGAGTTTCCCTGATTGTCTTCAAAATGATTTTTTTTTTGAGACAGAGTCTCACTTAGTCACCCAGGCTGGAGTGCAGTGGCGCAATCTCGGCTCACTGCAACCTCTGCCTCCCCTGCTTGAGCCATTCTCCTGCCTTAGCCTCCCCAAGTAGCTGGGATTACAGGCACCCGGCACTATATCTGGCTAATTTTTGTATTTTTAGTAGAGATGGGGTTTCCCCACATTGGCCAGGCTGGTCTTGAACACCTGACCTCAGGTGATCCACCTGCTTCGGCCTCCCAAAGTGTTGAGATTATAGGCATGAGCCATTGTGCCCGGTCTCAAAATGATTTTTAAATTTTGATTTGTTTGAATCAATTTCCAAGCAAGTTTCTCACATACATTTGCTTCTCATATGTCTGTTAAGTCTCTTTTAATCAGTAGATTCTTTTCATCTCTTTACAATTTATTTGGTGAAGAAACCAAGCCATTCATCTTGTAGAGTTTTCTGAATTCACAGTTTTTCTAAGTGCTTCCTTGTGGCATCATTTAACATGTAGTTGTCTTCCTCCCTCCCTCTGAAAACTAGTAATTAGATCTAGAGGCTTGGCATGATGGCTTGATCATGGAAAAGCTGGAATTAGAACCAGATTTTCTGACTCCTAGTCCATGCTGTTTCGAAGCTGCCACTTTAAGGAGGCACAGTTTGTGGCCTTTTCTTTGGAAAGAAAAAACAGTTCCATGATTATAAAATGCTCAGAGTATGCTCAGTATTGCTCATCATTCAACACATAGAAAAGATGATGTGTATTTTGAGAAAGCCTAAAGAAAAGAGGGAAGCTGATCCCAGAGTCCTTAGCCACCTTTCTTTCTATGGACTTTCTACTGAGAAATGACATTGCTTTTGTATAATTGGATTTTCTGGGATCTGGTTATTTATATGCAGAGGTTTTAAAAAACCTATATCCCTGCCTTAAAATGCATCTGTAATAATACTGAGCCAGCATGGATACAGAAAATATGTATAGCATTGAGTTATGTTTGTGGTGACAGGAGGGAGGACATGAAGAAAATCTTAGATGATTTATGTTTGTATATATATGTATTTTTTTTCTCCCCCTTATCTCTTTGAGGATTTTTGCTTCCTTTAAATTCTAGACTTATTTATTCCAATAGTTCTAATTCATGTGTATGTATTGTTTGGCTCATTGTCTGTCTTTATTAACTCTTGGGAGTCTAATTATTTTGACTTATGAATAAGAATGTTTATGTTTGTTAATTTCGTAGGACTGTAGCAATACTCTATCAAATTATAAATTATTTATTTAAAGCAAAACAAAGTGATTCCTAAGAATTCCCTTTTAATTGTAGAGGAGTCACTCACTATACAAGGTTAAATTGTATGAAGAAAAACTTGATAGACATCAATTCATATTGTTTTTCCTCTTGGAACTCTTTTTTTATGAAGAACTTTTTATTTTGACTACTTCTTATGGGTAGGTTGACACCCTAAAAGTGGTTTGGATATAACATTATTCAAACAATATAAACAAAATATTTGGATGGAAAAGGCATTTTCAAATAACATGCATGATTGCAGGAGATGAGTGGACTGTGCTTTGTCTTTGCACATTTAGAATAAATTTGTTCACAAAATATCTCATCATAAAGACATAAAGTAAGACAGCCAATAACATGAGCCCAGTGACAAACTGAAGATCATTAGCTTCATAAAAACCAAATTCTTTATCACAAAGGAAACTTATTTCAAATGAAACTTGTTGTAAGATCAGGGCATTCAGCTGTTTCAGCATATTTAAATTAAATGAGCCATGTTTATTCTGGGGTGAGGTACTTTGCATACCCATACAAAATCCTGGTTTTTCCAATGTTGTTTTATACACTCACTTTAACCACCACCTTATATTTACAGAAGGATGACCAGAATTATTTGGTAGTTCAGTTTTATCAGATATAGTAGAAAAGAAAGCTGATAAAATTAAAAACTCACATGGATTTTTGATTCCTTCCTTCAGTGTCCATGAAGAATCTATAGAAAACAAAAAGAAATACAGTTTACATATGCAAACCCAAATGCCAGGCTTTATGTTAATAATTAATCTTTGAGTTAAAGAGGAGATCATAAGGAGAATTATGAAATTTGAAGATTGAAACAACAGTAAAGACTCACATGCCACCATTTGAAAGTCATGGCTGAAATAGTCCTTTGATGGAAATGTAAAATAAAATTACCAGGACACAGAGAGTTTGAAAATGAATAAGCCAAACATCCAATTCAAAAAGTTCAAAATGCAATGGAAAAAATCCAAAGAAAGCAATTGAAAGAAACAAGAAAGGAGGAATTAATAACAATAAAAAGTTAATAAAATAAAGAACAAAAGACATCAAAACATCAACAAAACTAAAAATATCTAGTGTTCCCCACCCCCTACCAAGATGATGGATTAGAAGCTTTTAGAAGCCTCCCAGCCACTTAGAAATAGCAAAATAGTGCATAAAAGATCAACTCTGTGAGCTTTAATTTAATATGGCAAATGGGAGTCCATTGGAATCATGAAGGACACCCCAGATTCCAAGGAGATCATGGGCAAACAGGCCCTGTGACAACGTCTGTCTGACACAAGTGAATGAAGCTCCAGTACATGAGAGAGGCAGAGACTCCCTCTGTGACTCACTTTTCCACTGCAGAGCCAATCAACCCAGGCCAGGGGAGAGAACTGTTTCTCCGAAGCTCTGGAGCTAACTTGGCAATAGGCTGGAAGACATTGAGAGGGAAAGACACTGATAAAAGGCGCAGGTATTTTCCCAGACATGGATTAGAGCAGGACATCATTTTTATTCAGGGCACATACAAAGTGAGTCTTTCTTTGGTGATCCGCCAGTGTGGCTGTGCAAGCATTTTAGTCTTGGGCCAGAGATTGGAATGCTTGCTCTGAAGCAGGGTAGGGGCTTCCACAGCCAGAATTGTGCAAAGTATCTCAGCAGTAGATGCTGAATTGGGTCAGGAGGACAGCTGCTATAGCTATGGTTTCTTTTGGGTGATGACATTTGTAGCCAAGGCCAGCTTGGCAACCTGGAACTGGTCTATATGTGTCATTGTTGCATGCCCCAGTCTGCTCCTCTGAGCTCATTGTGCAGCAAGGCCCCCTCTTCTCCACCCCCAAGTAGAACTCCAGACAGAGCACTCATTTGCCTGGACCAGCAGCCTTAGCAACCCCACACTTTCTGTGCAAAGATCCCAGTGCACTAGATTTTCCTTAGGCACTGGTGTTTATGCCTGCCATCTGTAGATAGGCCTGCCTGATCTATTCCTGCCCACGTTGCTCCCCAACCTCCTGGGGCTGAGCAGGGAATTCATACTGCTGTGCATGCCACAGATCACACCACTGCCTGAGGCAACAGATAGTTTCGCCAAGTAAACAAGAATCAGGTATATACCCAGCTGCATTGACTGCAGCTGGCTCTTACCTGTAAGTGCCATCTATCTATTGGATTGTAGGTCAGACCACTTAGCCCAATATAAAACCTACTGACAGAATTGCATAGGGCTATAGAAGCAAAGCCCAAAGACCCTACCCAGGCTTCTTTAAAGTCACACCTCCTAGGGAGTGGGGGAACAAAAAGGAAAAAACCTGCAATAATATTATAGGAAAAAAAAAATCCTACCTGCATAAAAATAATGACAAAAATCAGAAGGGCCAGTGTCTTCAAATGAGAAGGAACCAGGACAAACATTTTGGGATTATGAAAAATGTGAATGTAGTGACACCACTAAAGGATCACATTAGTCTCTAGAAATAGTTTCTAACAAAAGTGGAAACTCAGAAATGACAGATAAAGAATTTAAAGCATAGATTGCAAGGAAACTCACCAAGATGAAAATCAACACAAAGCAGCTTTTAAATAAATCCAGGAAATGAAGGAAGAGATAAACATCTTAAAAGAAATCAATCAGAGCTTATGGAATTGCAAATCTCACTTAAGGAATTTCAAAATATCATGGAAAGCTTTATCATAGACTAAGTTGAGCAGAAGAAATAATTTCAGAGCTTGAAAACTGGTCTTTCAAACTAAGACAGTCAGACAAAAATAAAGAAAAAAGAATTTAAGAAATAAACAAAGCTTTAAGAAATATGGGATTATGTAAAGTGACCAAACAATGAATTATTTGGATTCCTGAGAAAGAAGGAATGGAAAACATGTAAGGGAATAATTCAAGGCAATTTTTCTGATATTTTTAGGGAGGTAGGCATCCACATACAAGAAATCCAGAGAACACTTGTGAAGTACCATTCAAAATTAACACCACTAAAGCATATTGTCATTGGATTGTCTAAAGTCAATGCAAAAAAACCAAACCAAAACAAAACAAAAAACCCTAGAAAAAAAGGTCAGATCATGTATAAAGGGAAGCTCATCAGGCTAACAACAGGCTTCTCAACAGAAACCTTGCAAGCCAGGAGAGATCGGGGCCTGTTTTCAGCATTCTTAAAGAAAAGAAATTCCAACCAAGAATTTTATATCCTGACAAACTAAGCTTTGTAAGTAAAGGAGAAATAAAATCTTTTCCAGATGAGGAAACACTAAGAGAATTTGTTACCACTAGACCAGCCTTATAAGAGATTCTTAAGGGTGTTCTAAATATGGAATCAAAAGAACAATATTTGCTACCATAAAAATGATGTAAGTACATAGCCCACAATAGACTCTATAAAGCAACCACACATTAGAAACTACAAAGCAATCAGTGAAAAATTTCGCAAAAGGATGAAAATATTACATATCAATACTGACTTTGAATGTAAACAGTCTAAATGGCCCATTTAAAAGACACAGAGTGGCAAGTTGGATTAAAAACAGGACCTATCTGTCTGCTGTCTTTAAGATATCTATCTCACATGTAATGACACCTAAAGGCCCAAATTAAAGGGCTGGAGAAAGATCTATCATGCAAATGAAAAACAAAAAAGAGCAGAGGTCACTATTCTTGTATAAGATAAAACAGACATTAAATCAACAACAGTAAAAAAGGACAAAGAGAAGCATTACTTACATAATTAAGAAGCATTAATTACATAATTAAGGGTTCAGTTCAACCAAAAGACTTAACTATCCTAAATGTATACACACTCAGCATTGGAGCATGCAGATTCATGAAACAAGTACTTCTAGACCTTCAAAAAGACTTAGCCACTCAATAGTGTTGGGGGACTTCAATACCCCACTGATGGCATTAGATAGATCATTGAGGTAGAAAACTAAGAAAGAAATTCTAGACTTAAATTTAACCCTTGACCAATTGGACCTAATAGACATCTACAGAATACTCCACCTATCAACCACAGAATATACATTCTTCTCATTTATATGGAGAACATACTCTACCATTGACCAAATGCTTGGCTGTAAAGCAAGTTCCAATAATTTCAAAAAATCAATATCTTACCAACCTTACTCTCAGACCACAGTGGAATAAAGGTAGATATCTATACCAAGACAGTCTCTTAAAACCACACAGTTATATGGAAATCCAGCTTGCTCCTGAATGACTGTTGGGTAAACAATGAAATCAAAGCAGAATAAAAAAATTCCTTGAAATACATGAAAACAGAGAAAATATACGAAAATCTCTGGGATGCAGTAAAAGCAGTGTTAAGAGTAAGTTTATAGCACAAACACCTACCTCAAAAAGTTAGAGATATCTTAAATTAGTGATCTAACCACATACCTAGAGGAACAACAACAACAAAAAAACAAAAACAATAAAAAAGAACAAAGTAACCCTAAAGCTAGCAGAAAAAAAAGAATTAACTAAAATCAGAACAGAACTGAACCAAATTGAGACCCAAAAATTTATGCCAAAAATCAGCAAAACCAAAAGTTGGTCCTTTGACTGCTAGCTAGATTAGCAAACAAAGAGAGAGGATCCAAATAAGCCCAATCAAAAATGACAAAGGTGATACTGCAACCAATCCCACAGAAATACAAACATTCTCAGAGTCTCTTGTGAACACTTCTATGCACATAAACTAGAAAGTCTAGAAGACATGGATAAATTCCTGGAAACACACACCCTCCCACTATTGAATCACGAAGAAGTTGAAGGGTTAAACAGATCAACATTGATTTCTGAAACTGAATTAGTAATAAAAAACCTACTAACCACAAAAAGCTCCAGACCAGACGACCAGATGGATTTACAGCCAAATTCTACTGATATATAAAGAAGAGCTAGTACCATTTCTACCAAAACTTTAATAAAAATTGAGAAGAGACACCTCCCTAATTTACTGTATGAAGCAGCATCACTCTGATACCAAAATCTGTCAAATACACAATGAAAAAAGGTAAATACAGGTCAATATCCCTGATGAATATTGATGCAAAAATTCTCAACAAAATATGAGCAAATTGAATCTAGTATTATATCAAAAATTTAATTCACCATGAACAAGTAGGCTTCATTCCTGGAATGCAAGTTTGGTTCAACATATGCAAATCAATAAATCTGTTTTGCCACCTAAACAGAATTAGAGATAAAAACCACATGATTATCTCAATAGACAAGGATAAAACTTTTGATAAAATTCAATATCACTTTATGATAAAACCATCAACAAACTAGGCATTGAAAGAACATACCTCAAAATAATAAGAGTCATCTATGACAAACCCACAGCCAACATTATACTGAACAGGCAAAAACTGGAAGCATTCCCCTTGAGAACTGGAATAAAACAAGGGTGCCCACTCTTACCACTCTTACTCAACATCATATTAGAAGTTCTATCCAGAGCAATCAGGCAAGAGAAAGAAATAAAATGCATCTAAATAGGAAAAGAAGAAGTCAAGCTACCTCTCTTCATGGGCAATATGATTCTACATCTAGAAAACCCTAAAGACTCCACCAGGAGGCTCCTGGAATTGATAAATGACTTCAATCCAGGATACAAAATCAATGTACAAAAATCAATAGCATTTCCATGCACAAATAACATTCAAGCTGAGAGCCAAATAATGAATGCATTACCGCTTATAATACACACAGACACACAGACACACAGACACAGACACACACACACACACACACACATATACAATACCTAGTAATATATCTAATTAAGGAGGTCAAAGATCTTTACAATGAGAACTATAAAACATTACTGAAAAAAATAATAGATGACACAAATAAATGGAAAAAACATTCCAATATCGTAGATTAGAGAAATCAATAACATTAAAATGGCCATACTGCTCAAAGCAATGTACAGATTCAGTGTGATTCCTGTCAAACTACTAAGATAATATTCCATAAAATTAGAAAAAAACTATTCTGAAATTAATATGAAACCCAAAAAAACAAAAAGAGCCAAAATGGCCAAAGCAATCCTAAGCAAAAAGAACAAAGCTGGAAACATCACCCTATCTGACTTCAAACTATACTATAAGTTGAAAGTAACCAAAACAGCTTGATACTGGTACAAAATCAGACGCATAGACCAATGGAACATACTGGCAAACCCAGAAATAAAACCACCTAGAGCCATCTGATCTTTGACAAAGTTGACAAAAATAAGCAGTAGTGAAAGAACTCCCTATTTAATAAATAGTGCTGGAACAACTGTCTTACCATATGCAGAAGAATGAAACTGGACTCCTACCTTTTACTGTATACAAAAATTTACTTAAGGTGGCTTAAAGATTCAAATGTAAGATCTCAAACTGTAAGAATCCTGGAGGAAAACCTAGGAAACACCATTTTGGACATCAGCTCTGGGAAAGAATTTATGACTAAGTCCTCAAAAGCAATTGCAACAAAACAAAAAATTGACAAGTGACCTAATTAGACTAAAGATCTTTTGAAAAGCAAAATAAACTGTCAACAGAGTAAATAGATAATCTACAGAATGAGAGAAAATATTTGCAAACTGTATACAACAAAGGTCTGATATCCAACATCTAGAAGGAACTTAAACAAATCAACAAGAAAATACAACCCCGTTAAAGGTGGGCAAAGGACATGAACAGACACTTTTCAAAGAAGACATATGTGGGCAACAAGCATGAAAAAATGCTAAACTTCATTAATCATCAGAGAAATGCAAATCAAAACCATAATGAGATACCATCATTACCAGTCAGAATGGCCATTATTAAAATGTCAAAAAATAACAGATAGTGGGAAGGTTGCAGAGCAAAGGGAACACGTATACACTGCTGGTGGGAATGTAAATAAATTCAGCCATTGTGGAAACCAGTTTGGTGATTTCTCAGAGAACTTAAATTAGAACTACCATTGGACTCAGCAATTCCATTGTTGAGTATATACCCAAAGGAATATAAATCATTCTGTGATAAAGACACATGCATACATATGTTCATTGCAGCACGATTCACAACAAGAAAGACAAAAAATCAACCTAGCTGTCCATCAATTGTGGACGAGATAAAGAAAATGTGGTACATGTGTGTCATGGAATACTACACAGCTATAAAAAGAATAAAATCATGTTCTTTGAAGCAACATGGATAGAGCTGGAGGCCATTATTTTACATGAAACAGAAAACCAAATACCATATGTTCTCACTTGTATGTGAGAGTTAAACACCGGGTACTCATGGACGTAAAAATGAGAATGATATAAACTAGGAACTACTGGAGGGGGAGGGAGGAAAGGTCAAGGATTGAAAAAGTAGCTATTGGGTACTCTGTTTACTACCTGGGTGATTTGATCAATTGACCCCAAACCTTAGCGTCCTGCAATATACTCATGTAACAAACCTGTGCTTGTACCCTATTAATCTAAAATAAAAGTTAAAATTATTTTTAAAAAGTCTGCAGCAAGCCTGAGCAAGAAAAAAGAAAAATAATAGAAATATAAACACACAATGAAAAAGAAAAATAACGACAGATATATTTTAAATCAAAAAACATTATTATGGACAACTATATAAGAATACCGTTGATGACACATAAGAAGACATGACATATTTGGAAAAATATAACCTGCTCAAAGTAGAAAATTTGAATAGGTCAGTAAACAGTAGTGCTGACAAAATGGTTACAAAAGACCTTTCTGCCACCAAAACTTTACAACCCTTAGTGTGTTTCACAGAAAATATTTAGAGGAAAATTAATCTTAAATTTTTTTTTTAGAAAAGTAGAGGAGCTACTGGCTTATTTAATGAGATTAGTGCAATCTTGATTCTAATATCAGATAAAGGCAATAAAAGAAAATTGTAAGCCAATTTCACCTGTAAATGTATATTCCAATATCCTAATGAAATATTAGCTAATTAAAAATTTGGTTATTAAATAATAATTCATTGTTCAGATCAAATTTATCCCAGGAAGCATTAAAGTCTCAACACAAAGAAAATATAGCAACAGCATTCGCTATATTAATAGAAGAAAATAATATGATTATTTTGATTGATGCAGCAAAAGCATGTGATAAATTTAAACACTTAATTGTTAAATGAATCAAATTATATACATAGAAATATGTTAAAAGCTTGAGGGGCTATGCTAATATAATATGTTCTAGGAATCTAGGACAAGTTTAGAATTTATTAATGGCTTAGTTCCTTCGTTTAATTTACTATACTTTTATTGAAGTTGATATTCCATCCCCAAAAGTCCAGTATGAAAGGCAGCATTTTTAAGTACAAAACAGGCAGCAAATGGTCAAAGGAGAGGATGGGTTTTAGCTGCAGTTCTGCAAATAGCCTAGAGCAGAACCAGGGAAATCAATACAAAGATGACCTTAAACCAAGCTATAGACCTTTAGTTGCCTGGACAGGTTTACTCTTTCATTTCATAAACAATAAATCCCTGTAACTTTTAATGTTTGCTTTAAAAAAATAGTAAAAATTTTGGAAACAGGTCTTGCTTTTCAGTAGGAAAATGATCCTACTTCCCAGGCACACATGAACACTTTGGTATACACTTTGGTGTATAGCCCAAATTACACCCTCTAGCATTTAAACAGTTTTCAAATGAGTGCAGTAGGCAGGCAGGTTTGAGGAGACAGGTGAATTAATACGGAATGATTTGATTATGTGATCTGGAGAGAGAGTAATGATCAGGGACATTAAAGACAAAGCACATCTGTGGTTTGTAATCCCCAATTAGACTGCAGCTCTTATCATCATAACATTTACTGTATGACTGGGAAAACAAAAGACATTTTACATATGAGACAGAAATACCTGACAAGAAACATTCTCATGGTAAACTGTATAGGACAATTTATGTGGCCCATAAATACACAGAGAAAGATATATCTTTTATTATTGTAGGGTATTACATAATCATCACTATATTCTCCTTCTTATTTATCTTGTTTTTAGTTTACAACAGGTTGTTAGAATCTTCACTCCATCATTTATCACAGAAACCTCAGATAAAAATAGAAACAAAATTGTCTATATTTTACCTATCTGGTAGTTCAGTATCAGAGTGTGTGAGTTATTTATCTTTAATCTGGTAGGTATTAAGTGGCAGAACTGGCACTCACAGTGCTTATGCTGGGATACTGCAGTAGGCATCTATAGAATTAGTTGTGTCTTCTAATTAGTTGTGTGTGTCACAGTGTCCCTCTTCTCATTCCACAGGATGCTCTGAAGGTGCCATGCTACAAACTAATGAGTTCCTTCCCTGGAACTATGGGGCTTGGGACAAAGAGAGAGATGGCACATTCTCTAGAGGGTCAAATCTGTGATGGGTAAACCTTTATAACTCTTGGCATCTAAAATCAGGCAATCAATAGACTGAAAAAGTAAAGAAGCAGTCCCAAGAAATGGCTGAGAATGAAACATTTAACAGTAAGCAGAAGCAAGGGATGAAGTCAGAAATTATATGGCATTTCAGCCCCTACTTCCTATCACATCTAAGGTTTGGCTTCATTTTTGTTCTTCCTGCAGGTTAATTGCCCAATTCTTTCTTTGATTATACTTAAGTTAAATTCTTCCAGTAATCTCCCTTTGTGTTTAAGCATTAGATGGAGGAAATTTTTTAAATGACTTAATATGGCTTTGCACTTCCTGGTTCCAGTAGGTGTTTAAAGATGAAATGTTCTCTAATAAGGTATTCAGACACCACCTCCCATATTTAGAAGCTTCTCAACTGTAGTTGATGTAAGTTATACACTCTCTCCTAGCTCTTCATTTACTCCCTCCTCAGTTACTGGGACTCCAGGAGGCCATATGCATGTGAAGTTTATATTGGTTCCCTGTGAGTCTTATATGTAAGTCTCATTGCCTATCCAATGGATTCTGTTGGAAAGAACATAATATAAACTTTCGCAGTCTCTCTGTTTCATGCATGACCCATATCTGATTCACTGGAATCCTTCACATACTCTTTGACCTAATAAACTCTGAAATGGAGGTAGACCTCACAGTCCTTGGGCTTACTCATCAACAGCTAACACCCTGCCTCAAGCTCTTTGTATTTGTCAGGTAGGAGTCATATTCCAGTCTACTGGGTTTTTTATACTGCGTGTTCACATATTAAGTTCCCCAAGTAGTCTCACCACAGCTTCGCTAACCAGTTTTCAGGTAAGAATGGGCACAGCAAATCCCCCTATTAGTGTCAACACATTAGTGGAGCTCTTACCTGGGGAATCATCTTTAAAAATTCTCTTCCTACAAATAGAATAAAATACCTAGGAATACAACTAACAAAGGATGTAAAGGACCTCTTCAAGGAGAACTACAAACCACTGCTCAATGAAATAAGAGAGGACACAAACAGATGGAGAAACATTCCATGCTCATGGTTAGGAAGAATCAATACTGTGAAAATGGCTATACTGCTCAAAGTAATTTATAGATTCAATGCTATCTCCATCAAGCTACCAATGACCTTCTTCACAGAATTGGAAAAAAACACCTTTAACTTCATATGGAACTAAAAGAGAGCCTGAATAGCCAAGTCAATTCTAAGCAAAAAGAAAAAAGCTGGAGGCATCACCCTACCTGACTTCAAATTATACTACAAGGCTACAGTAATCAAAACAATATGGTACTGGTACCAAAACGGAGATACAGACCAATGGAACAGAACAGAGGCCTCGGAGGCAATGTCACACATCTACAACCATCTGATCTTTGACAAACCTGACAAAAACAAGCAATGTGGAAAGGATTCCCTGTTTAATAAATGGTGTTGGGAAAACTGGGTAACCATGTGCAGAAAGTAGAATCTGGACCCCTTCCTGACATCTTACACTAAAAAAGACTTAAACATAAGACCTAACATCATAAGAACCCTAGAAGAAAACCTAGGCAAAACCATTCAGGACATGGGCATAGGCAAGGACTTCATGACTAAAACACCAAGGCATTGGTAACAAAAGCCAAAATAGACAGATGGGATCTAATTAAACTCTAGAGCTTCTGCACAGCAAAAGAAACAATCATTAGAGTGAACTGGCAACCAACAGAATGGGAAAAAATTTTTGCAATCTACCTATGTGACAAAGGACTTATTTCCAGAATCTACAAAGAACTAGAACAGATTTACAAGAAAAAAACAAACCCATTCAAAAGTGGGCAAAGGATATGAACAGACACTTTACAAAAGAAAACATACATAAGGCCAACAAACATACGAAAAAATGCTCATCATCACTGGTCATTAGAAAAATGCAAATCAAAACTACATTGAGATACAATCTCACGCCAGTTAGAATGGCAATCGTTAAAAAATCGGGAGACAACAGATGCTGGAGAAGATGTGGAGAAATAGGAGAACTTTTACACTGTTGGTGGGAGTGTAAATTAGTTCAACCATTGTGGAAGACAGTGTGGCGATTCTTCAAGGACCTAGAAATAGAAATTCCCTTTGACCCAGCAATCCCATTACTGGGTATTTATCCAAAGGATTATAAATCATTCCGTTATAAAGACACTTGCACGTGTATGTTTATTGTGGCACTGTTTACAATAGCAAAGACTTGGAACCAACCCAAATGCCCATCGATGATAGACTGGACAGGGAAAATATGGCACATATAGACCGTGGAATACTATGCAGCCATAAAAAATGATGCGTTCATGTCCTTTGTAGGGACATTGATGAACCTGGAAACCATCATTCTCAGCAAACTGACACAAGAACAGAAAATCAAACACCGCATGTTCTCACTGAAAGGTGGATGTTGAACAATGAGAACACATGGACACAGGGAGGGGAGCATCACACAGGGGTCTGTGG